>PITA01031639.1:0-14964 GCA_004023965.1 Spilogale gracilis
CACGCACACGCACGCACTGGAATCCAGCCAAGCCTCCAGACCTGATTTGTAGTTTGCCTGCTTGCAGGAAACACAGGGGAGCGAGAAACCATGTGAAGTGACACCATGAGGACACCATGAGGACTTCATGTACAAAGTACCGAATGCAGGGAATTGTGCAGGAGGAAAGGCTCAGTTCCTTCCATGTACGAAGCTCAGGGGTTTCAGGGGGGAGGGAGGTGTGTCCAAGACACAAAAGCAGACTTGGTAGAACCTGGTATATGTGAAGGCTTTTTGGATATTGATGGGAGAAAATCAGATACCAACATGTATTTGTGGAAGTCCAAGAAAACCAATCACTCCTTAACTGTTGGATGGAGTCATTTCAGGTTTGACATCACCATAAGTTTCCATTTAAGAAGAGTCTGAGTTTGGGAGGATACAGATGGAGGATTTAGGGGGGAAGCGTGATGATGCTCGGGGCTCATTTGGGACAAGTCAGTGGACTTGGAGGGAGGAGGGGAGAGGCGTGGGGCCACGGTGGACATCAGACAAGTCACATGCAGCATTGATTCTGAGTAGTGGTGGCAGGAGGGTTCTCTGGGTTCTCTCTCTGAGTCTGCTCGAGAACTTCCACAGTGTTGTGACCAGGGACCCCCAGAAGCGGAGGCTGAGGTGAAGTCTTGCCCACCAGGAACACAGCCGCAGGGAGCAGGGCTGTGGGGCAGAGATGGGAGCAGGGACATGGGCACCAGCCGGCTACCCTGCTGTGAGCAGGACTCCGTCCCTTGGGACCGTCTGTGGGCCTTAACTCAAAGCATCTCTCCACTCCTTGCTCAGGAGTCCGAATGGGGAGAACCTGGGATTCATCTGGCTCCCATCGGTCTGGGGTGGGCCCTAGATGTGGATTCCTGGGCTCTTCCACCACATGTGGACCAGTGGCCGGGTCTCCACTGGCATCCCACACAGTTAAGAAACCCCAGAGAAGGAAGGAAGGCACTATAGATGTAGAAACCAAGGCACAGGATGGGGACCAAGGCAGGATGCTTGGGCCACACCTGCCAGGGGCTCCTGAAGGCCTACATGGAGTGGGGACAGGGCTGAGCTAAGGCATGGTGTGGGGTGGAGGGTCTACACGTGCCACAGAAGGGTCCTACACAGGGAGGGCAAAGGAGCCTGGGTGGTCACAGACACCCCCACGCCCCCAGGACCTTATGTGTGAATGGGACCTTCTGTGGCAAAAGGAGCTTTGCAGGTGTGAAGGGTCTTGGTATGCGGGGATTAACTGGGATGATCCAGACTTATCTGATGTAATCACGGGGTTCTTATGAGGCAGGAGTAGGAGATCTGAGAGATAGAGCATCCTACGATGGAAGCAGAGATTTGAAGACAGCCGCAATGCTGTCTTTGACATATCGGCAGGACGGGGAGCCTGGGATGCCAGGAATGCGGTTCCAAGGGCTGGAAACTCCAAGGTGGGAACCACTATGGAGTCTGGGGGAGGAGCCAGACCTCCTGGCCTTCAGGGCAAGCCAGCCACAGCGCTCCCCGGACCCCTGACCAGGAGTTGTTTTCAGGTCCTGAATGGATGGTGATATGTCACCGCCGCGTGGTGGCTTCGTTCCTTTCTGCCAGGCTGGTGGGAGACGCTACACTGATATGTCCTTCTGCATCCCCTCCTTGCTCACGGGGCCATGTGCTCTTCTATTTATTGGCCATTCAGATTTCCTCTCCTATGGATTTCTTGTTAAAATATTAAGCCAGGCCTTTTTCCCCCTATTGTTTTAAAAAATATGTAATATTTTCTTACTCTGAATGTTCTGGGGCTCACACTCTGCTCTGGTGCATGTTGCAAATTCTTCTTCCCGATTTGTGAAATTGGCTTTCATCATTCAAATATTTTTAAACTTTGTTGTAGTCAAATGTATCAATCTTTCTCTTAAGATTTTTTTTTTACTATCCCAGTGAGATAAAGATATTATTATATATTTTCTTTCGAAACATTCGTTTTTTTCACATTTAGGCCTTTAATCCATCTGGAATATATTTTTGTATATGGTGCTATATACAGATCCAAATATATCTTTTTCCATATGTCTCTCCAAGTGTCTACACACAAGCTACCACAGCCCATCTTCTCCCGTCCACTTGAGACACTGCCCCGATCACACGGACCTGCCTTAGGGCCCCTGTGATTTCCCCGGGGTCAGCCCTCCTGGCTTCTCTCTCACAATTGCCTTTTCTGTCTTTGGCCCTGTGCTCCATTGTGTGGCTCTGAGAAGCCACTCTCACGCTCTGCTAACTTGGGAAATTCTGTCTGGGATTATGCTGAATCTGTGCGCTCGTCTGGGGACAATTCCCATCTTCCTCCTGGGACTTCACCTGCTTTCCTCTCTGATGTCATTGACTAGCTGTTTCTCATGTCCTCGCCCTGCAAGGAGGTCCCTGGGCTCAGCACAGAGCAGCTGGCCCTGCCCGTGCAGAATTAGTGGAGCGTGGACTCCAGCATGCTTTGTGATCACCCGCAGGCGTATAGAAATGCCACGCAGGACCCCGTCCATGGGGATTCTGACTCTGCAGCCTGGTATGGGGGGCTGGGTGTCCATGGTGTGTCCAAGACGGGGAACCCATGGTTTACAGCATCTTGGGTCCCATCCCAGACTCAGACGACATGGTAGGGGAGTGCTCTGCATTGTCCTGTCTTACGAGCACAGCAGGTGACATCGGAGCTGCGGTCACTGGGCACACAGGTGAGCCTGAACAGGCCGGGTCATCACTTGGTTGTTGGATCAAGCAACCGGAAAATCCAGGACTCCCAATCTGAGAGGACCACCAGCTTCTTTGGTGCGTCAGTCTGTTCTTCTCCTCATTGACCCTTTACTGAGCTCTTCCTATGTGTCATGATCTGCTCCCTTATTTTATTTTCAGATAATTTGCCTCACCTAAGATCACTGAGTTATTAATGCTTGACTCTCCCTCTCTGATGCCTCCATACCCAGAAAAACAAAACTAGGTCAATTTCAAGTCCAAATGGAATTTAAAAAATACATATATAGTATATAAAAAAAACAAAAAAACAAAAACAAAAAAAAACCTGTCAGGAACCCTCTCCCCTGTTTGCGCGATGCCTACTGAGTTTTAATGCAACAGATGATGTTGTGTTTTCTGGATCTCTCTGCCTGTTCACAGAAGCAAGATGAAAGATAAATGGCCCTCAGCAGCAGCCTCCAGGCATGGTGGAGAGGCAGCTCGGACACGCAGACCTCTATCCTGGGCACACACTATTCTCAGTGACTGCTGGGCCGAAATCTGACATTTCTCCAGAGGAGAGCCACAGCTTGCCTTTGCCCTACATGTTCCAGAGAACGTCTAGAAATCCACACCCACTACCCTCTCCTTTGAGCCCCATAGAATTATAGAATTTCATAGCTGCAGGGCCCCCATTGGTGGTGTTGTCTACACTCTGCCACTTCGGAAGAAAAAGCAGCTGATGCTCCAAGAAGGGGAGAGGTGTGGCCAGAGGCAGGGTGGAGGCTGCAGCCAGAGAGTCTGCCGTTTCTCCCCTCCCCTACTGTCAGCCACGCACCCCAGACAGGATCCATGGACCGCCGAGTCAGCTCATGTCATTCCCACCCATGCCATCTGGGCCAAACCAGTGGGACAAAAAGGCAAATGCAAGCTTTGTGAGTCCAGCGGAGAAAGCTGAGCTCATGAGTAGTGAGAATGTGTGCGCACGGAGATAAACCCATCAGCATTTCTTGTTCTCCAGGCCTGACCCGGTGGAGCTCAATTTACAAGATACTGACTGGCCGAGATTCCAGCTACAGGATGGAATGCTCATCACCCACTGGTATTTTTCTTCATTTCCCAGATTTTTATGACAATATTCAAAGGTGTCCTCCAAGAGGAGGGAAATATTTATATCAGAGAAGGGTGTGATCTACTTACCTGAAAGGTCAGAGAGTTCAGGTAAGGCAGAGGGCAAGAAGGACTGGGCCACCTGGGTGAATCATGAGAAGAGCAGGGAGTGCCTGGTGGGGAAAGAAGAGATGGGACCAGAGCAGGAAACATGACCACCGATGCTTAGCAACAGCGCTGGACCTGAGGAGCAAAAGAGGAAAAACTCCTTAGCCTGCAGGGCTGCCTGGGACCCTTCTCCTCTACCCTGCAGCTTACAGGCAAAGAAGCTCTTCCCAAGAGCAGGGAGCTCCCGCGGCCAGGATCTTCCTGGTTGGAGTGGTGTGCTCTCCAAGGCCAGTCCTAAGGCTGGCCCGTACGAAGGACTTTGGATGACAGAAACACGGTTCGTCAACTCAGCCGACACTCAGTGGGGTCCCGCCCCCCTCCAGCCCTGTCTGGGCACCAAGGAGGCAGAGAATACGCAGCCGCAGGCTCTACTCCCAAGAAGCTCACAGCTTGGTTCCTGAGATGGAAAAATCACAAGGGATTTCAATGCCACGGAATTGTCGCCATGATGGGCACCCTTGGAACCGCCTGCATTTCCAAGGTCTCGGGACGGCGGTTCTCTTGCGTGCCCTGTAAGGAAAGATGTCAGGTAACGTAGGTATTAATGAGACTCAGGGACAGCGGTCAGAGCGACACTCCAGGGGAGACGGTCAGTCCTGATGTCCCTGCTGCCCTGTGGGTGGGGAGACAGACAGGAGAGTGAGCGTACTGCCCACAGAAACCACTGTGTGGACCCCGACATTCCACCTTTGGGGACGCCCTCCGTGTACTCCTCACTTAGCTTGCTTGATCACCAGAAAATCCGACGGGGACGTTTATGAAGACACACACATAATTAATGGGGATAACTCATTAATTTACAAGCCAGCTAATCAATACTGAGGTTAATCTACTTAGGCATCTGAAGACTCACGGTGGATCTCCCTATTCACACAGCTGTTTGCTTGGGCTCTGCGTCGTCAGGTTTTCAGCGGCTCTGAGGTTGACAGTATTAGTCACCACGTAGGAATCTGATTGATTCATTTCTGCTAACATGATACTGTTTACCGTATGGGTGGCACATTAAGTGCCCACAACCAGAAGATGGCATTTCCCGTCTGTAGGAAAGATCTATTTTTCTCTAGTTTGAAATTTCTAATCCATCTTTCTTTACCCTATTTCATTTTCTCACTTGCTTTCATGTATTTGAGACATAAGGAAAACTTGATTTGACTTCTTTTTACTACTTTATCATATCATTCAGAGAGTACTGGGGAGAGACGAGCAAAGCTAAGAGACAGGTGGTGAGGGGTGCAGAGCACCCGGTGAGCTCTGCGAGGAAGGTCCCGTGTGTCAGAGTGGTTTGCAGTCAGAGGTGAGCCCGTGTGATGGAAACCAGACAAGTAAGGAGATGAATGAGCTGGGCCAGGTGGTATCAGGGCCGATGTGTCAGCCCTTGGCTCCTCCTCTCAGTGAGGCGACCTTCATGGGGCTCAGGTGGTCACTGCTTTCCAAAGGTTTCCAATGGTTTTCAAGAGATGCCAAATCTCCGGTTTCGGCAACTCCATCAGACAGAGTTCTTTGTTGTAGCAACAGAACCCAACAGAGCTGGTTCACGTAGGAAGGAACCCCTGCAGGAGCACAGGTAGGGTGTAGCATTTGCGAGGAAACCACGGAATCCAGTCCCATCCCATGCAGCCAGGCCAGCATCATCCGGGGACACTCTGCCATGTGGGGCTGGGCCGAACCCTGCCGTCCAGGCCCTCCCTGCACCTGCAACGGGAGGATTCCAGCACAGGACATGCGCCAGAACCACAACCATACCAAGTCCCGCCCACGGGACTTGACATAATCTACTCACTGGCCATTGGGTCGCCAGGGTACCGTGGCTGGCCACAGATGCTATGGGTTGATAAGCTGTTTGCACACCAGAGTCTTAGCTCCCGTGTCCCGGAGGCCTTCACGACACTCGGCCTGGGCCTTGGCACCAGACACACGGGGCTGCGGAGCAAAGCAAAGGGGGCCTGGACGGGGTGGGCGTGCTCGCCTTTCCTCACCTCCTGGCCCCCGACAGCCTGAGCTACTCTCTGCTCTCACGTACAGCCTTCTCCTTGACAAGCATTCCCTCCAAAGCATACCAATACGCTCAGAAATATCTTTTATCCATAGAGAACAATTTAAACTGAACTGACTCATTTGAGGAGCTGTTTAGGAAAGAACTTTGTTTTCATCAGTCATGGATTTTGCAGCATCTGAAAGAAAGGGGTGAGTGACATTGCCTGACACCCAGTCAGGAGATGGTGCCTGCTCGTGTCCAGGGTTCTCTTGCGACCCCAAACTGGCCTGGTTTTTCTTTATCTGTGCAACCCCAGAAAGGATCCCGGAGTCTTGAGAATGCTAGGTGTGCAGTGAACATTTGACGAATGAATAAAGAATGACCCCGTGAATTAATGAGTGAGGGTAACTGGCCATCCCTTTCATGATTCAAAAGGTTTAATCAAATAATCAAGCTTCAAGTTGAATTCCAGCCCACAAAACTCAGATGCACAGGAAAAGCCTCAACTTACCATTAAAGTAACTCAATTTCTGGGTCAATCTCCCATTTTTGCAGAAGGTGGAGAGTAAATGTCGGTTAGCTCAGGGTCTCCATTCCCCCTGACCTGTGTCTGGTCTGCATCTCATGGGGACCCGCCCACTGAGCTCTGAGGTTCTTCTTTCCCTCTCCGGGACATCATGGTGTGTTGAGACCCCAGTGTGGAGTCCATTTAGGGGTGTGATGCCCTCAGAAATCCAGGGAAATGGTCTAGCATCCACGGGGCTGCCTGGAGTGTATTCCTCTTGACAGTGTCCATGGCCCCCCAGGTAGATGGGGAATCCTGTGGGGACATAACCAATTTCCTGGGTCCCACCTAAAGTTGGTACAGTGTCTTCTGCATTTTATCCCTAAAATGGCTCTGTGATTTCTGTCATCCTCAGCCCAGGGTCAGCTCCTGGGGCTTCCTACCCTGGGGAACATCCCGTCTCTCCTTTCTGACTCCCTGTCCATCTTGCTCCTTCTGATCCCACCTCGGGCCTCTCCATTATCTGAACGCAGGGAAGTCTGTTCTGGCCAAGACTATATCCTGAGTCATGTCACTGACTGATTCAACAGTTATGTATGGAAGGGCACTCCAGATGTGCGGCTGTTGGGGACATGAAGATTTTGGCGATAAAGCAGACCAAGAGCCACAGACACAAGTTACAAAGACACAGGAACCCCAGGCATTTGTGGGTTTTGTGAGAGCATTTAAGTCAGGCAAAGGACAGTGAGGTCTAGGTGTCAAGGGAAGGACCTTCTGCTGAAGAGAACTCTCCATTGAGGAGCTCCGGAGGACAGGGTGCCTGGTGCAATGGGAGAGTAGGAGATGGGGACAGAGAGCCCTGAGGGGATGACTCTGGGGTCTGCGGGGCCTGGGGGCCTGGGGGATTGCATGTTGAGTGTGCAGAGAAGCCATCACAGAGTTTCAGACTGAAACATGGCCGGGTTGAATTACTTAAAACAAATTTATTGAAGTATCTGTGCATAAAATAAAAGGCATGGATCTAAGAGTGCAGTTCAGTAAGTCTGACACGTGTATGCACCAGTGAAATCAGCACTCTAGTCAGGGTAAAGAGAGGTCAGTCCCTCCAGAATATTCCCTTGTGCCCACCCCCCACCCCCGCAGTGGGCAGCTGCCCCACACAACCTAGGCAAGCATGGACCTACACTTATCACCTGGATTAGCGATCCCTGTTTGGGAACTTTATGGGATTGGAATCATACAGAATGTGCTTTGATGCTTCCATTTCCTTTGCTAACCTGATGTTTCTGGTCTCCATGCATGTCCTTGGTTCCTTATTTCACCAATAAGGAGACTCTCAGAGGAATAAATGCACCACTATATATTCATCTAACACCTGTTGTAGACCTCTTTTTTAATAGTTTTTGACTATCACAGATAAAACTGTGAATATTGGCATACCAGTCTTTGTAGGGGTCTGTGTTTCATGTTTTTTGAGTGGGTATCTAGGAACAGAAACACTGAGACCAAGCATAAGATGCGTTTTAAAGTGCAAATCAGGGGCGCCTGGGTGGCTCAGTTGGTTAAGCCACTGCCTTCAGCTCAGGTCATGATCCTGGAGACCCCGGGATGGAGTCCCACATCGGGCTCCCTGCTCGGTGGGAGGCCTGCTTCTCCCTCTCTCACCCCCCCGCTGCTTGTGTTCCCTCTCTGGCTGTGTTTCTTTCTGTCAAATAAATAAAATCTTAAAAAAAAAAAGAAGACAGTGCAAATCAGGCTTCCCAAACTAGAGTATCGCCTCCCACCTCCACCAGCAGCAGTGTGGGGTTCCAGGACCAGTTGGCTTACAGAGTCTGGGTGCCCACTCACTGTGCCCGGCTGGAGGAAGAGGGCTGTTGGACAGGATCGCAGAGGGTCAGGGTCCAAGCCCCCACAGAGACTGGACACGTACACCTATGGGTCCTCCTGCCCCAGCACTTCCCAAGCTGCCGGTCATGCACATCTGCTGTTTCCCAAAATGCCCTTACTTGGGATGCAGGAAGGACGTGGAACAGGTTGGGGAGGGCATGGCCCCCGTTTGGTTCTTTGAGAAACCCTCGTGCACTTGGCTGCTTGAAAACACCTTCCTAACCCTTGCTAATCTCTGTTTTAAAGTTTAACATCGTAGAGAGGTAGCTATAGATACATGGGCAGTTGTGAGAAATGATACAGAGAGACATCCTGTGTGCCTCATCTGGCTTCCCCCAACAGCAGCCTGGAGCAAACCCGGACATTCACAGCCCGGCCACCTTCTACAGCAAAGAGGGAGAGCACTGGGGACCCACTCAGAGCCTTCGTTATGTCGCTGTGATCTAATAAGTATTTTATTTTACTACTTCATTTGAAAGGTTATGTTCTATTTATAACAAATGAAACTGGTTTTCCATTTACCATAATAATAAAAGTTTTATTACTAAACACACAAATTGATTTAGATTTAAACTTGGGTTATTTTAAACAATATGTTACAGAAATGAGTGTGCTAGCAGTATGCATATATGGAAAATCATGAAAGAAAATAATATATAACTGAATTTAGGGAAACACTGAAAGTACTGTGTCCACCTGTTTTGCCCGGACCCTACCATTTCTGCACCGAGCAACTGCTACGGGTCAAGTGCATCCTGAACCAACCCGTCTATTCACGCCATTCATTCAAACAGCCCACGCTTATTCAGAGTCTCCTGATGCGAAGGTTTCAGCAGGCCCTCTAGGTAACACAGAGGCAGGATGAGTGAGTCAGGTGTCCTAGACCCACGTAATTCACAGCATGGCAGGAAGACAATCATTTGGACCATAAATAATTCTGAGCAGCCAGTGGGTGCCAGGTGACGTTCTAAAAATAAGAAGCTAGCAAAAGTGGCCAGGGAACCTCTGCCTGTTGGGAGTTTGGTAGGATGGACGAGGAGCCATTCGAGGGGCACATTCTCTGAGTTGGTTAAGCGTTAAAGAGGAACAGGCCCCCAGGGGTGAGGCGCTCGGATGGCGCATCCCACAGGCAGGTCAGGGATGGTCTAGCAGAGGAGGGGCCTGGGGGCTGAGGCAGGAATAACAAGCACGCAGAGGGATGGGGGCAGTTGCCCAGGCTAATGCGAAGACTGCGAGATGAGCCCGGGGTGTCTGTGAGCATGACCCAGCAGGAGAACACAGAGGGAAGAAGCACCACGTGTCCGAACGATCCAGAAGCTTGGCGTGAAGTGAGGGACAAGGCTGGAGATGAGGACATGGATCTTGGAGGGGCACAGATCAGACAGGGTGGCACCCTTCATTCGTTCATCATTAGGCGGCCACACTCATTCTTCTGTTCATGCCGCTGGGGGTCAGGTACTGCGCCAGACACGTGGGCTAGGAGTGTTGGCAGAGCCCCCGTTCTTAATGAAGGTGTGGCCTATGAAAGTGACAGGGATATAGTTGAATAACTAAAGTCCTTGAGCTCGATGCTGACACATGTTCATCCACCTGACAGATGTTCTTGGAGCACCTGTCGCTGTGGCCGGCGTTGTGCCACGAGGAGAGTGGTGGAGGGTGCGAAGCCACCAGCAGCCAGACACGGACCCTTGCCTCTCAGGGTCTGCAGGCTCGCCTGGCACACTGCAGAGAAAAAGAACAGGTGCTGCTCCTGGGTCTCAGGAGGACCTGAGAGAGCACATTCTGGAAGGAAGGAAGACTTGAAGAAGAATAGGAATATTCTAGATCAACAAGAAGCAGGAAGAAGGTCTACAGAACAGACAGTGTGGATATGGAGCATGGGAGAGCAGGGTGGGCCAGCCGTTTAGGAAGGAGCCCATCTAGTAGAAGCCCATTGATACTTTGCCTCTCGTGTCTCCAGGAAAGGTGTTCCTGGATGTCCCCCCCACCCCCTCCCACAGCAGGGCTTCTCAGGGAAATTTTAGAAGCCAGCAGAATATCCGCTGGAGCCCGGCTAATGAGTACTCACAGCCAGGGCACCACCAGGAGCTTCTCGGCTCAGCACCTGCGGCTGGGGCTGTGTAATGCTCCACTGGGGGCAGTCCTGGGCCCTGGGGGAGGGCCAGCAGCATCACCCCAACATTGTGATAGCTGAGAATGTCCCCAGACATCCCCACATGTGCCCTGCAGTGGAAGCAAAATACACCTGGGATGAGAATCACTGAACCTGCAGTACCAGGTATTATCAGTGGAACCAAAGGAAGACAGTATGTTCATTCCTAACACACGTGAACAAGACAAGTATACTTCTGTGGACCTCTCTCATGGCCACACTCCCTGGCGATGCCCTGGCCTGGCTCTTCAGAGTTCAAGATCACTGAGGAGGAGAGCATCATGGTCCAAGGTGTTCTGACGCTTCACTGGTCATAGCCTGGAAGGGTGGGGCATTTCATAATAGGAAAGCTTACATGTGTTAACTATGTAGCTAAATAAATGGAAATGTGTGCTCTTCTTACGGGATAGACATTAAGGGGGATGGAGGCAAGAACAGGAAACATGGGGGAGTGTGTATGTGAGCCCCCCAGGAGCAAAGGAGAAAAGAGTGTCTGCTTGAGGGAAAGGGCCCCAGTTATTGCCCCCGTGCTAGGAAAACCGGCTGAGAGGTCAGGAAGTGAGAGTATCAGTAAATACATACATTGGGAAAATTGCTTGGAAAAAAATATTCTGTTGTTTTCCAAATGGGTTTATTTAATTTTTCAAGTTACAAAGTCCTTCAGTGCAAAACCTAACAAAATGAAAACAAGCAAAAGAAAAGAGAGTGACTTTAATTCATCCATTGGAAATGCTGAGGGGAAAGCGTGGAGCTTCAGACCCTGGGCAGGATTCAAGGCCCAGCTCCGCCCCCAGCTGGCTGGGCCTTGGTGAGGTCTGTGTGTCCAGACTGCCATTTGCAGATGAAGAGGTTATCAGTTCAGGTCCCCTGGGGACCTTCCTGCAGCCCGATATTGAGTAAACCCAAGTCCGTAGCAACTAATCCCCCAGCTGAACCGGAGTCTCCACGTAATTTAGGAAAGGCCTCTCCACGTCCTCGGGGGCATTTGTGTGGGCAGAGCATGCAGGGCGGACTCATCAAGGCTTGCTGGAGGGACGGGGAATGAACAGAAACAACAGGACATTCATACTCGACCCCAGAGCAGCCTCCTGGCCCAGTTCTCTTCATGGGGTGCAGTGCTGCCTCCAAAACCAGTCCCGTGGCCCCAAACTAGTTGATGGTGCATTTCCCGTGCTCACATGCATGCTTTCTCTCCCTGGGAAGTTAATTTCCCAACAGACTGGTCAGTGGCTTCTCAAGGGCTGACCCGGGTCTCACTGGCCACTGTGTCCTCGGATGCGGCATCACGGCAGGTGACATCATGGACCACGTGCCCTGCTCTAACCCCCCAGTGGGATGGGAACAGGAGGAGGGGTCTCTGGGAGATGATTAGGGGCAGAAGAGGCATGAGGAGGGAGGCCCCGTGATGGGATTAGTGTCTTTGTAAGAGGAGCTGGAGACACCAGAGCATCCTCTCTGGGCCACGTGAGGGCTCCCTGAGAAGGCTGACTGCGGGCTGGAAGCAGGCCCTCATCCAGGACTGAATCCACCAGAACCTTGATCTCAGACTTGCAGCTGCGAGTACTGTGCAAAATAATCATCCGTTGTTTAAGCCCCTCATCTCGTGGCATTTTATTATCACACCCGGGACTGAGACAGGAGGGAAGCCAGGCGCCGCCGGGGTATATCCAAGACCACGTTCCCCGTGATGCACAAAACCACACACCGTTTGCAAACAAAGAAAGCAAATAGATTCCCGAATCCACAGGTATCTCTTAGCACCACAAAATCCAAATGTCATACCATTCTTGATTCCTAAATTTTTTCCTGAGCCCGGGTGGAATCGCAAGCAAGTATTAACAAACTTTCAAGAAGCAGATGATTTCTTTGTTCTGGGGAGTCTAAAACAGATGAAAATATTCCTAGTTAATTTTACAAGATTAGAATAACCCTGAAACCAACAAGATAAGGATAGAGCAACAAAAGGAAAGTTTAGTTCTCATTTAGTGAATGAAGACACAAAATGTATTCATAAGATATCTGTTGGTTCTGTTAAGCATTAAAATGTCCTGTTACAGGGGAGGAAAGAAAGGAACTGGAGGCCCCCAGGACCCCTCCCAACTCCCACAGGTGGTAAGATGCAGACCTGAAATCCCACCCCAGACAGCCTGGATTTGGGGACATCTAGAACGGAGCGAAGAACACTACACGGGACACTGTGAGAGCAGAGAAGGCGCTTGGAGAAAGCTGGGTAGCTTTTTTCCTTTAATTGCCAAAACACCTAGATGAAGAAGAGACTCCGCCACCTGGGCCGGCATGGATGTTGGTCCCAACACCGCACGCGTCCAAGTGCGTCTGGCCATCAGGTTCCGCGGAGCAGAGCCCCGGATAGGAGAGGCTCCTGACGGTCCCTTTCCTCACCTGGACCCAGAAACAGCCCGGAGCTCCAGCACGCCAGGCCAGCCTTCCTGACAACATTGGAGCCGTCAGCAAAGGCCCTGGGGTGTTGGCTCTTAACGTTGAAGGTGGTTCTGCATAGAAAATGAATGAAACCTGCTCAGCTCTAACATACATTTTGAGAAGAGTTTTGGAAAGTCAGGTGCGGGGGTTGAAATTCGACTCAAAAGAAATCAAACTGGTATGTATAGGAGTTTAATGAGGAATCAATTATTCTAATCAGGGAAATGTAAGGCCTGACATGCCTCAACCTCGCTGATGGTTATGTGATATTTTTACAGACGTAGATCAGAGAGCTGGAAGGAGTCTGAGCCTTGAACTATGCATGTAAGGAGATCAAACTGATTTCTTCTGACTTTTCACTAAGGTGCCACTGAAATGTGATTTATCAAACTGTCAGTTTTGTTATTTCTGGGAGGCATTTCAAAACATCCTACAAGGATTTGAATTAATTTTGTAATCATGAGATCATATCGGAATATATATCTGATATTTTAGATAACGCTGCCCAATGCTTTTGGTTATGTAGTCAGAGTTGGCTGGATATTAGCATGAGTTAGTAAGATCATAATGTCAATACATTTCACAGAAACACAATTCTCAGCCCTGCTCTTCCAGCCTGGGACAATTTTTATCTCATGGGATATTAGCTATGATTTTGATGCCAAAACAAGTAGTTAAATTGAAACTGACTTCTCTCCCCTCCATCCCACCCCCTTCTTTATTTCTTTTTTCTTTGCCAGAAAAATGTTTTCTTTCTTTCTTTCTTTCTTTCTTTCTTTCTTTCTTTCTTTCTTTCTTTCTTTCTTTCTTTCTTTCTTTCTTCCTTTCTTTCTTTCTTCTTTCTTTCCCTGAATCTTAAAAAAAAAAAAAAAAAAACTTATTCCCCAAGAGGTCTCATTTACTAAGAAAATTTAACTCCATTTCAGAGCTGAAGGAAATGTCAACACAAGCAAGATTTTAATGACCACCTGGTTGCACTTAACATTCATACACAAAAAAGTCTCTTGTTTGGGAAACTCACAATAATTGAAAATATATAGGTTTTAAATTATGTATGTGCTTCTAATGCTGGTGCAATGAGGATAAAAAACACCCACCCAAACCAGAACACTTTTCCTCCTATGTTGCAGTTGGAAACACCTGAATTTCTAGATATATAGTCACAACATCTGTTCTACCCACGCAGGCAAGCAGCGCACACCCCGCCCCAGCTGGTGGGGCTGGTCCCTCGGGGTATTGGTGTTGCTCACAACCTGAGTGTGACCGCCAGAGGAAGGACGGGTATTGGTCTCCAGTCTATTAGGAAGAGTGTCAGGGAAGGTCATGGCACCTGTTTGAGCCTCAGACATGAGCTCACCATTCCCATAGGACCAGAAAAATCAGTGCAAATCAGGAAGCCATTCAAAACCATCTCAATGCCTACAAGACAGAACCATCTCCAAAATGTCAAGAGAGCCCTGTGATCCTAACTCTTGGCTTCTGAGGATCACCCAGGCGTTGCTGTGTGCTCAGCCTGCCTGAGACTTGACTCCTGCCCAGACCATGGGCATCACAGGAAATCTGCCGAGCTGGGATGTCCCCTCAGATTGCCTTCACCTGGGCAGCGGTGAAGCACTCTGAATCATGGTGGCAGCAACGGAAGCATCATTCTTGTAACTACTACTGGTAATGAAGACAAATCATTACTTCACTCACATTCTTTAACATCATGGGACAGTGTCTTCATCAGCTCAGGCTGCTCTATGGAAATATATAAACTTGGAGGCTTTTAAACAACAGAACTTTACAGGGAGCCTGGGTGGCTCAGCCTGTTCAGCATCTGCCTTCAGCTTGGGTCATGGTCTCAGGGTCTGGGACCGAACCCCACATTAGGCTCCCTGCTCAGTGGGGAGTCTGTTTCTCCCTCTGCCCCTCACCCAACTCATCCTCTCTCTCACTTTCAAATAAATAAATAACAGATTTTAAAATAAATAAATAAATGACAGACATTTACTCCTCACC
>PITA01031640.1:0-14961 GCA_004023965.1 Spilogale gracilis
GGGCAGTGGAGCTCTGTGGCTGTCTCCAGATGACCCCAGTGATCCCAGTGATGAGCACCAGGAGCAGCAAAACCACTGTGATTGGCCCTGGGTCTCCAGAAAGCACACCTGGCCAGTGAGCCAGCACCAGGCAGAGGAGAGTCAGCAGCAGAGCAAGCAGTGAGGAGCAAACATAGACAACCTGGCCAGAGAGTGCAGTGGGGGTGGGGCTGCCTGGAAAGAATACTCCCCTTAGAGTCAGCTTCTCTGCTACAGATGCAATCTCCTCCCTGTGCCTCTGCACTTCCTTTGCCTCACTATCATCCTGCACTTTATTTTCCTCACTCTCTTTCTGCACTTCCGGTTCTTTTTCCTCCTTCCAACTCTCAGGCTGATACCTGACAATGAGAACACAAAGAGCCACCAGGGAATAAGATATCAGAGTTCCAATTAACCTGAGGTCCAGAAGATCAGTGAGTCCAAAGAAGAATACCATGATTGCTGCAACAATGCCCAAGACCACAGTGCACATGATATGGGCATATATGTCAGTATGGATCCTGGCAAGAAAAGGAAACAGGAGGTTGTCCTTTGCCATCATGTATATCACCTTACGTATGGGGAACATAAATCCCCAATAGGTGCTGACAAAAATACTACAGAAAATTGCAAGAGTTACAACATAGTAGGCAGGGGCCCAGCCAATATGAAGAAATACCTCAGGCAAGGTGCTCCCAGGTCGAAGCTGGTAGTAAGGAACTGTGAGTGTCAGATGAGACACCAAAGTACAGCAGAAAGCAGATGAGCAGTGAAAGCACAATGCCCATGGGGATGGAACTCTGGGGATTCTGTGATTCTCTGTCTCTGGTTACAATAACGCTAAAACCTATAAAAGTATAGAAACAGGTAGATGATCCACGAAGAATGCCCTCAAAGCCAAAAGGCACAAATCCTCCAGAGCCCAGAGGACCCAAGTGAGAGGTGGCATTGAGTCTGACCTGTATGTAGTCTTCTTCTGTGAGCTTCCAGTTGTGCAGGTCTCCCTTAATGAAGACAGAGATGATGACAAAACTGAGAACCAAAATCTTCACCAATGTAAACACTTGGAAAACTCTGATGAACACTTGCAAGCTCATATATTGCAGTTCAATGAACAAAAATAGAAAAATGACAAAAAAGTAGCCTAGATTGTCTGCAAAGGCTTGGGGAACATATTGTGAAATGCTCTCAGGCAGGGTCTCAGTGATCCTGTTCCCAATCATGACATCAAAAGTTAAAGTCCAGGCCTGGATCATAACGAATGCATCAACAGCAAAGGAGAGGATGAGGTTCCAGCCAGTGATGAATGCCCAGAGTTCACCTACAGTGAGAAAGGTGTAGAGATATGCTGAGCCAGAATGGGGAACCCAGGCACTGAACTCTGCATAGCACAACCCAGCCAACAATGAAGTTAGACCGGCCACCAAAAAGCAGATCACAATGGATGGTCCTGCTTGATTGCGGGCCACCTCATTAGCCAGGAAATACACACCAACACCCACTGTGCGGCCCACACCCAGGGCCACTAAACCCAGAGTGCTCAGTGCTCTCCCAGAGTAAAACCTGGCATACCCTCCTTTCTCCACTGCACGTCTGTGGACCAGCTTTTGTCCAAATCTGCGAAGTGCCTGACGCCACATCATAGCTGGACTTGAAGAAGATTCTGAAGATCAGAGAGCTGTAGAATGCCCACGTAGACAAGAGCGCTGGATCTGGTTAAGGGACGCTGAGTTAAGCCGAGGTATATTGGGGGTGCTGGGGTCTGTTGCTCAGCCTCAAAGATGCTGCTTCATATTTTTTTGGGTACGTGGTATCCTTCCAGAATGCCTACAGAAAAAAATGATAAATATTTACTGAATAATGGTGTTCAGCCAATCAACCAAAAATGAAAGGCTGTATGTAACGTGTTGCATCCCAAGAAGCATAGAAACTGATACCAAAAGACAGATAGAAATGTTAATCCTGCTTTCCCTCCAGAAAATGTACCAAGTACATCTCCAAATTCTGCTTTTTAAATTAATTTTGTTTTGCAGGAGGCTGAATGCACAACATGGAGCCCAACAGGGGGATGGGACTCACAACCTTAAAATCAATACCTGAGTTGCTATATAAAGTGTCGGAGTCTCAACTGACTGAGCCACCCAGGCACCCGAACATTTTCTATTTTATACACCACATAATATAATCCAATTTTCATTCATAAGTCATGTAGTTTCATGTGCTAATTACAGAACATGAACGTATTGCACACGAATCCAAATGCAGGATGTATGCATGCTGCTTAAGCATATATTATAACACATTAATTCATAGATAGTTGCCCCTTTGCAATTACAGACCAATTATTAAAATATCATCAGAGTTTAAATAGAAATATTAATCTCTCAGTCTTAACACTTGGACACAAAATCTGCTACCCAAGGTTAGAAACATTTTGGCCCCATTTTCCTCATTCTGCATCATCCATATAACTGTAGCGATGGCCAAGAATGTACAGTCCACCCTTCCCTTTCCCACCTAGGCACACAGGGGTGCAGAGAACAGAGAGGAAGAGGGAGAAAGGAGTAGGATCTTCATAACCACCCTCAAGGAGAGAACCAGGCTGCCTGGGATGGAAACACTGGAGAGATGGGGGCAGCAGCCAACCCATGATCCATGACTGAAAAGAGAGAGTAGCTAGAAAGGCTATATTGTGAATTCTGACATTTAATAAACCTCACCCAATGCAACCAGACAAAATTTACTACCTTTTTTATGTCCATAGAATGACAGTGTGATAGGTAGGGAGAAAAGAAATGAGTTACTTAGGTGAGTTGCTCTCAACCAAAATGGATTCCTTCTGTTTCCTCCTCTCTGGGTTCAAGGAGAGAAGGTGAACTCCGGCAGACAGTCTGCTCACTGACCACACTGTGCTCCATACACACACTGTGCCATCGGTGCTGTCAGCTGCCAGGGGTCTGAAGATTCCGCTCTGATCTGTGAGCTTGTATTAAAATACGTGTCACTCCCAATGAATTTTTCACAAGAAGTTATTTTTTAACTCATTCAAACTATTGTCTGAATGTTTTCTTAATGAAGGAATCCTATGTGTGATTACCTCCTACCCCTCCTCCCCTGCTGGTGTTCAGATGGTCCCCTCCACAAGGGGAGCAGGGCTCTGGATGAATAATTCACAGCAATGCCCAGGAGATGAGAAGTGGAGAATGGAGAAAATAAACTCAGGCAGATCCCACTCTCCTCCCTACTCACGCTTGGGTCTCAAGAGAATTTTAGGAAATGTTCTCAGAAGTTTATAAAGGCTGAAAGATCAAGTCAAAATTGCAAAATCTACTCTATAGATGATGAAAAAGACCCTTTAGGTTATGGGCTAGATCTCCTGTCTACAGATCCATCTAAACTCCTTATTTCCCACTCACCAGTTCCAATGCTATAATTTACAAGCAAGAACAGGAGATAGATGATGAGTGTCAAGTCTTAACTTACGGAATCTTTATACACTATTTGAGGAGTCCCCAACCCACAACCAGGCTTCATACCCTTCCGTGGTTCCACTTCCTCCCACTGAAGGAAGGGCTTCATTGCCCTTCCTTGATACTCCTTCCTTTGTTCATAATCTGACCTGTGCTTATTCCTCCAGCCTCACCCCCTGCCCAGTTCCTGCTCCAGCTGTGAAATTTGACACACACATGCTTCCCCAGCGTCTACAGCCTTCTTGGTCCCATGACTTAGCTACCCGCATTTCTCTTCCAGTTCACAGCTCAGCAGTTGCTTCCTCAGGAAAACTTTCCTAACCCTTATGCTGCCCTTCCTATGTGCTCTCCTAGCACCAAGTTTCCCTTGTGTGTCATTGATTGTAATGTATCCGAATTCCAGGTCAGCTGATGGATTCCGTCAGACAGAGAGATAGGTACTCAATAAATATTTGTTGAACAAATGACCATGCTGTGAAGAAGAAACTGAAAGAGGCCATAATCTAGCATTCCTAATACTGGACATTGAGATACATAATTTGTAGCCAAGAAATCTTTATAATTAGTGCTCAGATAGAGATATATGTGGTATTACTATCCTTGTAGAAGGTGATCAAAATGGATTGTGTGAAGGAAAAACCAACTGTGAAAAAACTTAGATTACCCATCATTCATGGCAGGTATAAACCACACATAAGTGATAAGAATTATTTGCTTTTGAGGACCCTTGTTTAAAAATATCAAGCAACCAAGCACGCACACCCAGTTAGAGAATCCCTCCTTTTTCAAAGGCATCATGCTCAGCCCTATAATCCATATAAGATGTCTTAAGTCAGAGGTTCTCACTTTGGGGGACAGAGGAGGGCCTAATGAAGACATCTGGGGACATTTTCAAACTTCAGATCCAGATACATGTCCACTAGCCCTGCACTTCCCATGAGTTCTCTAAACCACCCCAACTGACAAGAAATTCTCCACAAGTTCAAGGAGAAGATAGTCTAAAAACTTCCTTACAGTAAGGCAGTATGGCTGACTAGTGAGGAGTAAGGATCTACAGATAGACTGCTCAGGTTCAAATCATACCTCAATCTCACACCCGGTGACTCTGGACAAATTATTTTACCTCACCAAGCTTTAGTTTCCACAACATTCAAGTGGGAGTAAAAGTAAATCCCTCATAGGTCAGTTGTGAGAAGTAAGTGAAATGATGTCTATAAGTATGTAGCTCAGGGCATAGGAAACGATATGCACTTAATATCATCTACTAAGTACTTAATGTTGAAAGTCGTCCAAAGTAACCAAACATTGAAAATCAATCAGTGTTTATAAATATGCAGGCTCAAATTCATCCACTAAAATTCATGCTTGTTAGCTAGCCCTCATGAGACAATAAAAACAGTTTTATTCCATATGATTCACATTGAAATGCTAGCACTCTAATTAGATATGATATCCATGCTGGTGCTAACACATGGGGTTTCCTAGGCTTACTGAATTGGACCAGACATCTAGAAATGCAAGGCTCAATATAATAATAATAATAATAATAATAATAATAATAATAGCATCTGTGTCTAGAGACGCCTCATCTGTAACAGTAAGTGCTTGATACTATAGAGATATGAAGAATGAACACTTGGTCAGAAATGCTGGATGTGAGGCCTGGCCCTTCCTTTTGACTCATAAACTGAGGTAATTTGCATAATCTATCTACCTCAGTAGTCTCATCCACTAGGAACATTACTTGACTTCCCTCACTGGATTAACATGAGAATTAAAGAAAAAGATACAAACTATCACAGCTGCAGTGGGAGTGTCACTGGGGCACCATCCTGAAGCACAATATTAGTGGAATTAAAAATGCACACAGAATTGGGCATTCTAGTGGTTGAATGTAGAATGTATCTAAAACAAACAGAGAACATAGACTGGAAGAGCATTTGTTAAATACACTAAAGCAAGTGCCTCCAGTGAGGAAAAGAAAGGCGAATAGAGATAAGGGTGAAACAGGATAATAAAATGCATTGAAAAGGGGCTTACTGGACATAATAAAAATAAAATTAAAGTTAAAAAAAGAAAGAAAGGCAACCTGACAGGAAGCAGTGGTGTGAACATGCCATGACTGAATGAGTGATTTGCTCCACTCTGTGCACTGCAGGTTCAACACAGGATTGCAGGAGACAATGTTGTTAGAGCACCTGGTACAGAGCCTGAGAAATGGCAGACATTCAGTAGATTGAAACTGAAAAGTGAAGTTGAACTCTGTAATCACCAGGATATGGAGAATACAAAGAAGTAATACCTGCTAGAAGGATGGATGGTGGAGAAAAGGAATGAAGGGGTGCCCCTCCAGCAACTCCCTCTGAACCAAGCTCCCTTTTCCCAGTTCCTCTCCCAGCCCCTTTTACTGTCTTTCGAGGTTCTTAGAGTTGCACTAAGGATGCTTCTGCCATGTATTTCTATCTGGGAAACATACCAGGCCACCTACCACTCAACAAAGACCACAACAGTGGTTCTCAAGATTTGTTGAATCACAGACTCCTCTGAGATTGGTCATTTCAAAAAAATGTCATACATACTTCTGAAGTCCATACATGCATCCTAAGCAGGAATGCTGAGGAAGACCATCTGAATGGCAAGGTCAGACACTTGGTAGTATCTGTTTCCCTCAACTGTGTTGTGCAGGGTGATCCTTGCATTCTTCCCACTTTTTACTGAACATGAGGGAGATTAGATCTACAGACAAAGTACCAAGATACCAGAGAAACAACCCAAAGAACAAAAAGTCTGGGAATTAAATCTTCATGCTTTATGGCTCCAACAGGTGCAAGCAGAACAAAAAAAATGGACAACCAGACATAGAAGAAAAAGCACACCCATGATTGGGAATACTGAGATAGTCTGCCATAAATCCAGCTTATAAGAACACAGAGAAACATTGTCCTTAAATGTCATATTCAGATATGCCCATTCGTATGGGATAATCTACAATTATCCCAATGACTTATATTCAGTCCATCAGCTGTCAGATTCCCATCTTAATTTTCTCTACCCTCACATACATCACCTCTTTCCTAACTCAACTCCTCACATCCTAACTTAGCCTTCCTGGCATGAGCCTATTTCCTGGATAAGTGTCCTGCCCTGCCAGGGATGCCATCCTCTCTCCTTTCTGCCCAGTGTTGATGCTCAGCCTCTCTCAGCCCTATTCTACAACCTTTCCTGCATCTAGGAAGCGCTTCCTAAGCCATCCTGACTGATGCCCATCTCCAACCTTCCTCCCCTACTGACTAGCACTTACTACACATCCTGATGGTCAGCTGAACCTAATTTTCCCTGTCAGCTGGAGCCCTGAGTGTGTTCCTGAAATTCCTTTATAGTCTATGAGCTTCCAGAGGGCTGGGCCAGGATCTAAATACTTCCTCATTCTGGATTCCACAGTCCCATCTCTGAGTCTCCCTACACAGGACAAGGATCTGTACCTAATTGTAGCAAGCAACCAAAAGAGGCATTTAGGACAGAGAAAATGGATACATAAATGTATTGAATAACTAGGATAACTTAAGATTCCTTGAAGAAATTTTGTTTTGTTTTCTTTTGTTTTTGAAAGAGAGAAAGGCGGTGTAAACACAGTGATGTAAACAGACTAGAACATGTGCCATAATGTATTTCAAGAGTATCCTGAGGATACTTCCTAATGAGAGACCTGGGTCTGTGAATCTCAGTTTCATTAGGAAACAGTCTCTCCCGAAAGAGGTGCTTGCTGGAGATGTGCTTAGGGAAATGTAGACCAGGGCAAGGTAACATAAAGCCGGCTTCTATGAATTCCCTAATGTCCCTGGCTCCCCCTTCCCTTCCATCTTCTCCTTGTGTTTCTCTCAGTCTCTGAGCTCCATCCAACTCCAGAACAAAAATTCCATCCCATGTTTCCTGAAAGAACTCCTGTCAAGTTCAAGAATCCTCTCCCTGAAGAGAAGGCTGTCTTGTTTTCCCAGTCATCCCTACCCACTGTCCATGGTCACTGTATTCACTCCTCTGTCTTAAGAATGATACTGACCTCACTCTGGACCGTTCCTTTTCCAAACATGTTACCAAGGCAGTAACTTCCACTAGTTTCCATTGTAAGGAGTGAATACTCGAGCCAATAAGGAAATTGCCCTGTGGCCTCTACTGAGTAGCTTCAGAGATAGTTTGGATATCAATTGCTTTCTAGAAGTCTGATGAAGACTTGAGAGCAAGGCTAATGATTACACTAAAGAATTTCTTTCAAGTTTTCAAAATTTCAGAGATGTGGACTGTAAACATAACATCTCCAGAGATTATATTAATCTTCTACATCCAGGAACAACGCTTTCTTAATCCCAAAGTGTATAAATACTCTCATTCTCCTTTTTAGTTTGATGTAATTTCATTTATTTGTTTTAGCTTTTTAGCTTTTTGTTTTACCTTTCCTGAGGAGAATGGTTCAAAAAGTATTGCTAAGTCTGGTGTCAGAGAACTTACTTGTTATGTTTTCTTTTAGGAGTTTTACGGTTTTACATCTTATGTGCAAGTTCTTAATCTACTTTGAATTAATTTTTCTGTATGGTGTAAAATAGTGGTCCAGTTTCATTATTTGGCATGTAAGTTGTGCAGTTTTCCCAGTATTATCACAAAGAGACTTTCTTTATTGGTATATTCCTGTGTCCTTGTCATAGATAAATTGATCATCTGTGCATGATCATAGATGGGCTGTCTGTTCCATTCCATTGCTCTGTGTGTCTGTTTTCTTTATGCCAGTACCATACCGTTTTGATCACTACAGCTCTGTAGTGTGATTTGAAGTCAGGGAGCATATAATTCATAGAAGCCGGCTTTATGTTACCTTGCCCTGGTCTACATTTCCCTAAGCACATCTCCAGCAAGCACCTCTTTCGGGAGAGACTGTTTCCTAAAGAAACTGAGATTCACAGACCCAGGTCTCTCATTAGGAAGTATCCTCAGGATACTCTTGAAATACATGATGGTGCATGTTCTAGTCTGTTTACACCACTGTGTTTACACCACCTTTCTCTCTTTCAACTTTATTCTTCTTTCTAAAGACTAGTTTGGCTATTCAGGGTCTTTTTGTGACTTCATACAGATTTTTGGATTCTTTTCTCCAGTTCTTTGAAAAATGCCATTGGTATTTTGATGGAGATTGCATTGAATCTGTAGATTGCTTTGGGTTGTATGGACATTTTAACAATATTAAGTCTTCCAGTCCATGAGCATGATAGATCTTTCCATTTATGTATTATGTATATCTTCTTCAGTTTCTTTCCTCAGTGGCTTATAGTTACAGGTCTTTACCTCTTTGGTTAAATTTATTCCCCAGTATTTTATTCTTTTTGATGCAATTGTAAATGAGATTGTTTTCTTAATTTCTCTTTCCAGTAGCTTGTTATTAGTGTATAGGAACTCAACTAGTTTCTATATGTAAATCTTGTATCTTGCAATTTTACTGAATTCAGTTGTTCTTTCTAATAGTTTTTTTGTTTTTTGGTTTTTTGGGGGTTTTTTTTGGTTAAACATGCTCAGTTTTAATGGTATAGTAGGGAACCCTATGACCCTGCAATGGCACTACTGGGCATTTACCCCAAAGATACAGATGTAGTGAAAAGAAGGGCCATATGTACACCAGTGTTCATTGCAGCAATGGCCACAATCACCAAACTGTGGAAAGAGCCAAGGTGCCCATCAACAGATGAATGGATAAAGAAGATGTGGTTCATATATACAATGGAATATTATGCCTCCATCAGAATGGATGAATATCCAACTTTTGTACCAATATGGACTGGATTGGAAGAGATTATGCTGAGTGAAATAAGCCAAGTACAGAAAGTCAAGTATCACATGGTTTCACTTACTTGCGGTGCATGAGGGGTACCCTGGAAGACAGTGGGAGAAAGAAAGTAAATGGGAAGCAGGGGAATCCAGGGAGAGAAACGAAACAACAGAGACTTTGGACACAGAAACAAACTGAGGGACTTGGAGGGATGGGGGTGGAGGGATGGGAGAGCCTGGTGGTGGGTACTGGGGGCACCTAATGTGTGGAGCACTGGGTGTAGGAAATGGGGAATGAATCTTAGAACACTGGAAAAAAAATTAAGTAACAATACAAAAAAAAAAAAAAAAAGAATGTTCAGGAGTTGAGGAACCTGAGTGTGATTTAAGAAGATTGTTGCAAGAAGTTTAAAGTGAGAAAGAGAGAGGTTGTAGCCAGAGGAAAATGATGGAAAAAATGACAGGTTAAGCCTCTAAAATGTTGAAGCTAACACTAAAATGGTTTTGTTTTCCCCAAGCATATACCAGTTAGGCGTTTGGAAGAGGCAGACTGGCAACGCCAAAGCACTTGGGAAAATTCAGGCAAAGAATCTGAATACTTATTAGTAAGGGTTTGCTGTAATTTCGTCCCACTGACGGGAAATGAAACCATTATTTTAAAGGAAATAGAAGTTGGTTTAACTGTTAAATAGGTATTTTTTTTTCTCATTCTCTGCACGACAACTTTAAGTTAGTATATAAGGTCGTTTAAGTAAATAAGAATTGCCTCTTTAAATCATTTTTTCTTTTTGAGAGGTCTGTGTTAGTGTTTAGTGTAAATGTATTATTTGTTTTATCAATATCAGAGTTGAACAGTACTCACCACTACCCCATAAGTAAGAAGACCAGAATAATGGAGACCTCTAGATGAGGATAAGTGAGTTTATAGTTTTCTAGGTTAATAACATTATTCAAATTGCATTATCCCTGTCTCACCTTCCATGGCATATATACTAATACCTAAAATTATTTGTCATATTTTTTCTCCCACTTTTTTTTTTAATAAGTTGGCTGTGCACTTCCCATGAGAAGATATTCTCCCGGTAACAGCTTCTCCTGCTATTGAAGTGGTTACAAATTTCAAGCAGGTAAGAACCTTTCTTATGATTAATGTTTTTAAATTTCAGTAACTTGAGTAGCATTTAAAAGCTCAAAGTTCAGAATTAAATATCAAAAGCACCTAAATCATGTTGAATTTCTTCTTTTTTTCTTCCCATGCAGAATTTCTATTTAGAAAATTTTAAGTAAGTTCTTTTGAGGAAAAATGGGAATCTCACTATGGATACAAACATATGTGTATATCATTATTATGAACAGATATATGTTATAAATTTGTGTGTTTGCAAATCAGAAAAGTGCTTCTCAGCCACACTTGCAGATAATTAATGTTTCAGATGTGTAATAAACATCTAAGAACACTTCATAGTTCCATAAATTTATATTACACACCTTATAACATTACATTAGAAGTCTAAATTATTTCAGTATAGTATCCTAGAAGAGTGATCTCTAAACAGACTTTTTTTTTTTTAAGTAGGCTCCCCACACAAAGCCCAGAGCAGAGCTTGAACTCACGACCATGAGATCAAGACCTGAGCCAAGATGAAGAGTCAGACACTCAACCAACTGAGTCCCCCAGGCGCCCCAATCTCCTAATGGTTTTGAGCTGGTATGTTACCTGTTAAAAAAGTTTTGACTGAAATGCTAGTGTATGTATATTTATATATTTATAAATTATTTGCATCTACTATAGTGCTATGATTTTGAATGTTATAATGCCTATGCAAAATTAAATAAGCAGCTCTTTTCTTCCCATACTTCAGAGAAGAATACTACCCACAGCCTTTAATACACATTCTCACCATATTGACACTGAAGCACCAATGGTATAAGACCAATGGTGACCAAAGTGGACTAGGGGGTCATTGTCTTCTTCACTGCCACTTATTTAGTTAAATAAATTAGAGCCAGTAAAAAAATGTTAGTTTTATTAAATCCTGACTCATAAGTCTACATCTTTTTCATATTTCGTATGATGAAATGAGTTGTATGCATAAAGCACTTGTTCTGTGCACACAAGAGTAGTGTTGTACTGTTGGAAAAGCTGTTGTGCCATTGGTGAGTTGTGACAGGAACTAATTTCTCTTTTACAGACAGCAGCTTTCCTTGAAAGAACGACTGACACACTATAGTAATTCATATTTGGAAAATGAATGAAGTGAGCCTGTCACTTCAAGGACAGCAGGTGACAGTATTTGTTGCCACTAGGACAAAATCAGAGCTTTTCAGACAGAATTACAATTTAGAAAACTCATTTCCTCACTATGAAACTCATGACACTTGAAGGCTTTCCTGATGAGACTGTTGGTGATAGTAATCTGACTTTTTGATATTGTAGTCATATAAATGTGTTAACATTGGAACGATCTCCATAGAGAACCACTGTTGTCCAGATGACCAATATGATATTACAAGATCCATTCAAAGTGCAGGATGGACCAGCGGATTTCCTAGTTAGAGAGGATGAAAAATTCTTTGATATGGTTTCAAATTCTACATTGCAACTAATCTTTAAGAAAATGTGCTTGCTGAGTATTAGTGTAACATCAAAGAAGAATATACAGTTCTCTGAAAAGGCTGCATATACTTTAACCAAATTAACATACTGTAATAGTTTGAATGGAGAAGCAGATCTTCTCTTAAGACAGACATTAAAAAATATTTGCAAAAATGTGAAACAATGCTATTTTTCTTAATTTTTTTTGTTTTGGAAAAATCGTTATTTTTTTTTTTATGAAAAGGCTATTATATCTGTTTAACATGTATTGGTTTGAGAATCACTAGGGCCATGTAGTAGGATTTCCCAGTAGTATTTAGTGGGCCACTGAGGTCTAATGCCAGTGTGCAGGCATGGTCCTTCCATAGAAGACTGAGTATATAGGACTGGAGAAAGCATTAGTTCACTCTGTGGTTGGGTTTTCAGGGTAATTAATGGTTGAAGATAAGAGAGCAAGGAAGTAAATGGGCAAAACACAAAATGATCTTCAACAGAGTCATGGCTGCACGGGAAGAGAAGTGAATCAAAGAGGATGCTGAT
The DNA here is from genome assembly GCA_004023965.1 of Spilogale gracilis. Classification (NCBI taxonomy): domain Eukaryota; kingdom Metazoa; phylum Chordata; class Mammalia; order Carnivora; family Mephitidae; genus Spilogale; species Spilogale gracilis. Next base: position 12,433 of record PITA01031640.1, read on the forward strand.
GGGTTTGGACAACAGGAAAGAGTCTAAAGGCTAGATCACAATAAAGTTAACTAGTAAATTGACAGAGAAAATTGTAAGGATAAGGAAATTGACAAGATGTGTGGTGAAAGTATGCCCAAGTGAGTAGAGTCGGGGTGCCTGGGTTGCTCAGTCAGTTAAGCTTCTGCCTTTGGCTCAGGTCATAATCCCAGGGTCCTGGGACTGAGTCCTGCATCAGACTCCTTGCTCAGCAGGGAGCCTGCTTCACCTCTGCCTGCCACTCTGCCTGCTTGTGCTCTCTTTGTATCTCTGAGGAATAAATAGAACAGGTAGAAGCCACTGGAGGCAGTGGTGAGCTGCAGTGTGAGACCATGGATGGCATGGCTGTTCAGCTTGTCACTACTGGAGGCAGTGGTTAGCTGCAGTTCAAGAGACGCAGGATGACTTTGCGGTGCTGCTTGCCGACCCTGTGGACTCTGGTGAGCTGCAGTGTGACAGACGCTAGAAGGCGTGGTAGGTACAGATTTCCACCCCTGGAAGCATTACCCTGCTGCAGTTGGAGGGGCCCTGGAAGACATGGCAGTGCAGCTTGCCACCACTGGAGGCCGTGGTGAGCTGCAGTGCAGGAGACATTGGAAGCCAAGCCAGTGCAGTTTGTTGGGCAGTGGTGAGGGCAGCAGTGAGGTGCTGGGTGGGAGAGACCTTGCAGGGCGAGGCAGTGCAGCCTGTTTGTACAGAAGGCAATGGTGAGCTGTATAGTCTCTGTTCCCCCAGGCTCAGGTGTGGCAGTAACAACCCCAAGAGCCCGTCCACCAACTGAGCATTGTGCCCCATGTCCCCGAGGTTGGTGGTAATGGGCTGTCAGGATTGTGCAGGAGGGGCCTCCAGGTGGGGGCTTCGAGGCTGGAGTAAACCGGACCCAACTAACGTTGCATTTGGAACTGATGAGTTGAGGGATTTTGGGGAGGGTAATTTCACTTTAACAGAAAAGTCTACTTTAGAATGAAAATAATTACTAGTTAAGAAACAAGCATGTGTCTCCCCTTCTCCCAAGAACTGAAACAGGCCTTAGGTGTGCAGGCCTTAGGTCAGAAGTCCCTTCTTATCCCCACCTGACAACACTTCTCCGCTCTGGCTCCACCAGACCCAAAGTTTTGAACATCAGCGTCTGAGGCAGTCATGCAGCTTGTCCCAGGACATCAGAGTTGAGAGAAAGCAGCAGGTCCATCGGGCACAATGTCACATCCATATCAGGACTGGAGGTAAAACTTCGCTTGAACCCCAAACTTCCTGGGCTTTTCTCTTTTCTCTAGTTGAGTCACAAAATACAACTTAACTAGCTGTCAGCAATCTCGATTTGGGGCAAAGGGTCTTAGTTTCCCTGCAGGTAGAACATTGCTGGGGATCCCATTTTCTCTGTCCTTATGAAGGTATTTGGAACACCTCTTTCCTAGGAAGTCACTTATATTAGAAAGGAAAGATGAGACTTACTCTGTGTGTATGTGTGTGTTTTAAGATTTATTTATTTGACAGAGAGAAACACAGCTAGAGAGGGAACACAAGCAGAGGGACTGAGAGAGGGAGAAGCAGGCTTCCTGCTGAGCAGGGAGTCAGATGCGGGGCTCGATCCCGGGTCTCCAGGATCATGACCTGAGCCAAAGGCAGTCACTTAACCAACTGAGCCCACCCAGGTGCCCCTACTCTGTGTGTTTTTAACATAAATTTTTTCCTTCACCTAACATTGTTTCTTCCACCAGGCCTAGGATATGGTACAGTGACTAGCATCTAGAGTTATGTGGCTTTTTGTGGTCAGATACAGACCTGGATGATGTCTTGTCATTTGTCAAAGGTGATGTTTCATAACCGATGAGTCTTTTCATCCAAAGAGTTACAATGAGAGCAGAGGGAAATTCAAAGTGATTCCAAGTAGCCTTTTACCATTTAAAAGTTAAGCTTGACTTTCTAGTTTAACTAAATGTATCATCTAGATATTTTGAATTACTGTATTTTTTCTGTAGGTTCATTTGTGGTGAAGCCAGAAGTAGAGTCTTTGGGAATTCTCCTGGACAGAGGCATGCAGGTGGCTTCAAGGGGCTTGGTGTCAGGAGCCGTGGGGTGAATTTCTAGACCAAGCAGGCAAGCAGCCTGACGCTGGGTGAGTCAGGTTATCAAACAGAGTTTCTCTTTCCTCTTACGAAATCATTGGCAGGTAATGTTCTGCTTAAAGCGGAACCCTCCCGCACTGTTGGTGGACATGCGGGCTGCTGCAGACACTCTGGAAAGTACTGTGGAGGTTCCTCTAAAGCTAAAAGTTGAACAACCTTAGGATACAGCAGTTGCACTCCTAGGTATTTACCCAAAGGATACAAAATGCAGATTCAGAGGGGTACAGGCAGCATTATCAACAATAGCGGGATTGTGGAGGGTGTCCTGAAGTCCATGCACTGATGAACCGAGAAAGAAGATGTGGGAGATATACATACAGTGGAATAGGACCCAGCTTCAAAAACCATGAAGTCTTACCATCTGCAAGGATGTGGATGGATCAAG
>PITA01031641.1:0-14973 GCA_004023965.1 Spilogale gracilis
TCTGGAACCCAAGATGGCTGACCTCTCAGGCACTGCATTTTCTTCTTTGTGCTAGATGACTGTGATTAAGCAATTTTTTTTTATTCTGGAGAGAATATTCTGGCATGTTCTTGGTGACTGGACTCCTAAAGACTTTATTGAAATGGTGGATCACTATGTTTTCCTACGGTTTATCTCCCATTCCCTGGAGACTGTATACCTTAAGAATATCCTCAACTTACAAGCCATTTGTGGCTCATCCTGTCTCATCAGAATGATGTCTTAGATATATGGATACAGGCAAACTGCGTTAAAGGATCAGCCTGTAAATAATTTAGTAAATAATTTAGTATTCTGTGAAGTGTCTGTTACAACTACTCAATTCTGCCTTAGTACTGCAAAAGCAACTATAGACAAATCATAAATAAATGGTAATGGTTGTGTCCCCAAACAACTTTTTTTTTCTCTTCTATGAAAACAAGCAGCCAGATTTGACCCACAAAGCTGTAGTTTGCCAACCCCTGATGTAAGGATCAATGTAATATTCTATAGAAGCTACAGATCCCATAGATCTCTTACTGCCATTATGATCATAGACAGCCATAGACAGCAAGATAATTGAATTAGTCTTGTTCATCCCATGTACATGCAAACGCTTTCTGATCTTCTCTGATGGAAGTGAAAATAATGTATTTATCAAATCAGTGGCTGCTTATCTCACACCTGAAAATATGATACTCTATCCAGTACAACAGGTGTGATCAGGGATTCTTCTTGGGCAAGCTGTGGTAGTCTACAGCCTGTCAACAAATCCCAATTTTTACAGAGGCCATTCTATGAAATAAATGAAAATATAAGATCATTACCTTTGCATCTTTTAGATGTCTAATAGTAATATCTAGCCCTTCCTTCCCAGCTAGAAGGCAATATATTTTTGATTTCCTATCTTGGTAGGGGTTCAATTTAAGAGGTTTTCATTTGTCCTATTCACTATGACAGCTCTTATACATTGATAAAAGTCCTAATGAGGGGATCATGCTGACTATCAAATATATGATAATTATACAATTCAGAACTGGGGAAATGACAATTGAATCAGTCTTCAGGTCCTATTGACCCAAAGTTAGACAATCTTTATCCACTTATTTCCTGGATCCATGATAATTCTTTGGATCTTCAAACATTAATGTCCACTCAAATCCAGTATTCATTATTCTCCCAAATGTCAGTTTCTCCCTATCTGCAATGGTCATTCAGCCAAGAACATAACCATCAGTCATTCCTTCGGGGAAGGACTAGGGAAATCTATTTTGCAGAGTCCTTCCTCCTTGGTAGATGGCTACCTCTTCTGTCAATGGTGTCTGGAACGAAAATTTGACTCAGTCCAGGAACTGAGCAAGAAATCAGCTCTTTTTGGATAAGTCACACTCAACCTTCAGCTCTTCCATGTTTGTTTGTTTGTTTGTTTGTTTTGATTGTAGATGAAAATCAGTACTCTTGTTGGCCACCATTCCCTTTTGTCCCTAAGGATGCTGTGTTCTATTAATCATCTCCACAATATTCAACAGAAAACACACCCTAGGCTGCTTCTCCAAACTTGCTAGCTATTGTGATAATTACAGTCAGTTCCCTAAGTTCTGGCACTCAAGCACTGCCATCTGGCTTTAACTACTCTGGAACTTTACCGTCCTCATGGATATTTGAGCCCTGAAATAGGAAGGCATTACTCACTACCACCTCTGGCATACAGAAGTTAGGTATGGCTGAATCTCAATTCATCGCTCCAGAGCACTTATGAAGGCTTTGGTGAACACTACTTCCTCTAAATCCTCTCTTAGAACATGAAATTGGTGAATTTTCTGTTTTTATGTAACAGATCCATTTAAAAAAATCCCCTTTCTCTCAATCCCTTATCTTTCCTCTAACATCTGCCAGGATAACTCAAGCATTTCCATGTGCCTTTGTCTTGACAATTGTCTCTTCTAGTGTCCCCAAATCCACTCTAGTAGCAAAGTTTTCCTTTTGTGTGCAGCCTATATTCCCTCTTATTAGGTCCATGATGCTACTAACCATCTGATGTTGGCTCTTAACCCTGGTCATAATCCTGCCAGCCAGCAAAAGAGATGAGGGGCCACTGAATGCCTTGTGGAATAGAAGTTTCTACAGTGACTTTAGATGAGGAAAGTCTTAGCTTTTATTAAGAAAGACTGTGTTGCTGTGGGAGAGAAATAGTATTGTTCTAGAATCAGTGTTCTCAGGAGAATCTCACTAGATGTCTTCATCCTGTATGTCAGGAGTCCCAACCTAGTTAATTTTTCCATTGGAACCTTCAAGTACCTAATGTGCCTTAGCTCAGCATTTTATCTTTGGAGTCTTCTGACCCTATTGGGTCTCAGTTTGCTGCTCAGTTATGTGACAGATATAAGAGCCTCTTTGGCAGTCACTAAAGAGGGCTTCTTGTTTTTGTGTTTAGCCTTTCTCTGTCAGTGATTATCAGTTTTTCATTACCCTCTGTAGTGCATCAGTGAAACTTAACAGCGACCAATGATTCCAGTCTTTGCATTGGTGCCCCATTTGGGCAAATGTCTGAATCACCCCAACAATTGTTAATGTGCTCCCCTTCACAGGAGGTTTTTTGAATCCACCACCGGTCGGTTATCGTCAGTTGTCCTGGTGTCTAGTGCAAGGACTCTCCAAATCCCACTTGTAGTACAGGATGGCATCCTCTTTGTCTACTTAGCAGGGAGAGAGTGAGTCATAAAGCCTCATTTCTCCATTCTCCATCCATTCTCTCAGAAAATTCCTGGCACCACTTATGTTTGTTAATTTAAGTTTTCTGAAAAGCATACATCAATACCAAATTAGAAATGCAAGGGATTTACTGAAGGATGTGTACATGAAGGGCACATAGGAAGAGACCGAATAAATGAGAGCCTCCGTATTCTCTGCAGTTTGGTATTTGTGAAAAAGAGACAGGAGGATTTAGTGGAAAGTGTTTCAGACTGCAGTACAAATGTTTACTTAATTTGATGGTGGGAATCATTGAGTAATTTACCCATCAAAAGTGTCTTCCATCTTGTAGAAATAGACCTTCACTTGTACCTCTGGCATGCTCAGTCTTTGGCTGGGAATAGCCCATGAGAAAGGTGTAATCTCGGATTGAACACAGTTTTGGAGCCAGAAGAGCAGACACCCAGCCTCCAGTCAATCTTGGTTCCCATAGCAGATCTGAATCATGCATTATCATGGTCCCCACACCAAGAAAGTTATCTTAGCCAGCCTCAGACTTCTCCAAGCTTCCTCTGATTCCTATTTTAAATGCACTTTTAAAATTCTGGGATTTGTTTGAAGTCATGTGGCCTAGCAACATATCTGACATACCATCTTGCACATTTTCATTTCTCTGGACCTATTGTATATGTGTATCTAAAAGATAGACTCTTTTCTAATCATTACAATTACATCATTATCACACCTAAAAATTTGATAATAATTTCTTCGTGTAATCAAATATCCAGTCAGTGTATCAATATCTAAATTTGAGTTGTTTTCTTCCACAACAGATTTTAAATATCTATTTATTTCTATTTCCTTTTTTTCATTTTTGTGTGAACACATTTCCAAAACAATAACCTCTAATTGCATGCAAAATAATAATACTTGAAATGGGGGAAACATCAGCAGACTTTGTTTTTCTCCTTCATGGCCTGAAACACAAGTGTTCAATTGATCTTTGTAATTGTGCTCTTAGCAAACATTGAGAATGCACTAGGAGAGGATGAGGTTAGCAGTAGTCTGCATTCTGGTAAAGGGAGGGGAGGGAGATTTCGGGTCTTCCTGTGGTGGGTAAGTAGAGTAAGCATGGGAGATGCGCAAAGGGACGGTCCCTCTTTATGCTGAACTTCATGAGAGGACTGGAGACATGGGAATTAGGAGTGGTGTTTTGCATAGAGGTAAAATTTTGAGTAGTGTAAACAAAATTGCTCTTGTTTGGAAAACCATAATAGTTACTAATCAGTGGGGAGAAAGGAGCATTCTTCCAAGACCAAATGGTCCAGTGTGGCCAGGGCTGATCTCACAGGGACTTGCAATAAAATTTCATTTACTACTGCACTTCAAAAGGAAGTGATGGCAGGACACCTTCTTGCAGGTTCTGGAAAGATGAATCATTGATTTAGATATCATTTAATCAGATTATATTTTTATACATGGTGGCCGATTTTGTTGTTGCAGAGTTAAAAGAAAGTTCTAAAGTCTAGTTATAGAAACTAACATGAGAACGTAATTTTTTGTGGCATTATGAAACAGAAGTATCAATAAGTGGTTATAAGAATGTGATATAACAACCTTAGAAACAGAGTAAAATGTAATTATGAGTATGCTTGACGGGTACTTGCGTGTCATCTACAAATTTCAGCATGCTACTATGGTTTAAAGGAAAAAATCTGATTGCCGTGACTCATCATTCTTCACCTACATGAAAAAAACTCCCCCAAAGTAAATGGAGAACCCAATTTTTTATCACACTGCCTCCTGAATCAAACTTTGCCAAGAACACAGATTTATTGTACACTAAGTCCCTAATTAAGGGTCATTCATTCAAATAGAAGAATAATTACACCAAGCTATTCCACTAGTCAATCAAGAACAAGTGAAGGGAGACAGACCATCTTCCATATACAGGAGTAGATGGAGTACCTTGTATATGTCACTGAAAGTCCTAATTGATTCATCTTAGGATAAGCTGCTGTCAACTTAATTACATGAAAAATGCTCTTAAAAGTCTAATCAGATTTAATGTACTTGAAAATGCATTTAATAATTGCAACTTTTGTCATGAAACCAAAAGCTTAATTTTCACTTATGTACACATGAATGAGTTTAGCTAAACTATTCAAAGATTCTTCACAGGTTTGAAGTTAAGAATATCAATTATAAGACCAAAGTTAAGAGAACAATACTTGACATGGGTTTATTATTTTAATTATTAAGGGATGTATCATATTTAAATAGAAAAATTAATTCAGAAACCAATGTTTACTTTGTCATCTCTTAGATAAATGTGCTTTTGCAAGTAAGTTGCATGTTTACACATCAAATTTGGTTAAGCATAGATTAATTTACAGTTTAGAATATGATTGTTGGAACTGGTAGAGCTTTAGTATAAATTAAAACAATACAGGCATACCTCAAAGATATTATGGATTCAGTTCCAGGACACTGAAATAAAGTGAATATCACTTTTTGTTTGTTTCCCAATGTATATAAAATTTACATTTACACTGTAACAACATTTTTCTAGATATATCTTTTTTTTTTTAAAGATTTTATTTATTTGACAGAGCGAAACACAGCCGGAGAGGGAATACAAGCAGGGGGAGTGAGAGAGGGAGAAGCAGGCTTCCCGCCGAGCAGGGAGCCCGATGTGGGACTCGATCCGGGGTCTCCGGGATCATGACCTGAGCCGAAGGCAGTCGCTTAACCAACTGAGCTACCCAGGCGCCCCTAGATATATCTTTTACAGTATGGGCAACAAAAGCAACAAAAAAACTATTGGGGAAAAGCCAAAATAAAAAAAAGCATTTGCACATTGAGGGAAATCATCAACAGAATAGAAATGCTACTTACTAAATGGGAGATGTTTGCAAATGATATATCTAATAATGAGTTAATATAAAAAAATATATAAAGAAGTTACACAACTCAACACCAAAAAACAAACAGACAAAAAAGCCCTGAAACAACAACAAATATTCCAATTAAAAATGGGCAGATTGGGCTCCTGGGTGGCTCAGTGGGTTAAAGCTGCTGCCTTTGGTCAGATCATGATCCCAGGGTCCTGGGATCCAGGCATGTGTCAGGCTCTCTGCTCAGCAGGGAGCCTGCTTCCTCATGTCTCTCTGCCTGCCTCTCTGCCTACTTGTGATCTTTCTTTCTGTCAGATAAATAAATAAAATCTTTAAAAAAAAATGTGCAGATCACCTGAATAGACATTTTTCCAAGGAAGACAGAGAGATGGCTAATAGATTCATTAAGGGTACTCAGCATCACTAATCAGGGAAATGTAAATCAAAACTGAATGAAATATCACCTTACACCTGTTGAAATGGCTAGAATCAAAATACAAGAAATAGCAGGTATTGGCAAAGACCTGGAGAAAAAGGAACACTCGTGCACTGTCAGTGGAGATATAAATTGGTATAACCATTGTGGAAAAGTTTAGAGTTTCCTCAAAAATTAAATGTAGGCGTACTACATGATCCAGCAATTCCATTACTCATTATTTGCCTAAATAATATGAAAACATTAATTCATAAAGATAACTGTACTCCCACGTTTATTGCAGCATCATTTACCAGAGCCAAGATATGCAAGCAACTCAAATTGGAACTCAGATTACATCAACAGATTAAGAATAAAGAAGTGGTATATATATACACCATCATTCAGCTATAAAAAAGAATAAGATCTTGCCATTTGTTACAACGTGAATAGACCTAAAGGGTATTATAGTAAGTGAAGTAAGTCAGAAAAATACCATGTAATTTCACATATATGTAGAGTCTAAAAAATAAACAAAAGAAACAAACAAAAAACATAAATTCTTAAATACAGAGAACTGATGATTGCCAGAGAGAATGACAGTGGGGAGATGGGCAAAACAGTTGGACCAGAGAGGGAGATGCAGGGTTCTTATTATGAAATTAATGAATTAAGGGCATAAAATGTACATGATAGGAAATATAGTCAAATGTATCGTAGTAGCATTGTTGGTGAGACTAAGCTACAGTCGTGGTGACTGTTGAGTGAATGATATAAACTTGCAGAATCATTATATTGTACCGCTGAAATTAATGTGACATTGATACTTCAATAAAAAATAAAAGTTAAAGTGATGATTTGGATGGACTTGCACACACACACACACACACACACACACACACTGAATTAATAAGCAAATGGGAAAAAAATCTAACTCCGATTTTTTTGCCTCATTTCTCAAATAACTCAAAAAATATTTTATGTTAAGTATTAATGGAGAGTCCCTGGTTCCAAAGACTAATGGTTTCCAGGGATGCAGAGCAACCATCATCAATCCATGTTTTACTTCTGTGAACAGATATAAAAAGACTCCTTTACTACTGTGGTTTAAATGCATACACATTCCACACTGCATTAGCTAAAGGTTTTTTCACTTCTCTTTTAATTTTGATAGCATTCAGCTTATCATTATATTCAAGATGTTATCCTGAGGTGACACAGGTAATAAACAGCCTGAGTTCAATGCTTCTCCATGAACAGAGTATAGTATGATGCTAATCTCATGGAACCAACAGACTCTTTTAATCTAGTATGAAAAGAATAGATAAATTAAAAAAAATGGGGAAAAAGGCATGCTTGCATAAAGTAAACAAAACTTTGTTCCTATGTGAACAACTTATTTTCTTGTTTCTTCATTGTAGTTTGGTGTGTTTAGGATATTGTATATCTTCCTCAGACTGTGTTTATGGCAATTATCTTGGAAATGTTTCTTTTTTTTTTAAGGTTTTATTTATTTATTTGACATAGAAGAGATCACAAGTAGGCAGGGAGGCAGGCAGAGAGAGAGGAGGAAGGCAGGCTCCCTGCTGAGCAGAGAGCCCGATGTGGGCCTTGATCCCAGGACCCTGAGATTATGAACTGAGCCAAAGGCAGAAGCTTTAACCTACTGAGCCACCCAGGCGCCCAGGAAATATTTCTTTTTCATTCTAAGAATGACAACTTTGTCCATGCTTTGTATAGACATTTAAGAGATAAAGTTGTTCCCATTGACCAGACAAAACAATTTCTTTAATAATAACCATGACTTGAGATTTCATCATGACTATTTGCTAATTTAAGCTCTAGTATACCCTTAATTTTCGTGGAGAAATCTGTGTGATTCTTTGAGAGTATTTTTGGTGTTTCTATTTCATATTTCTAAAGGATGTGTCATTTGTGCCCACCTGCAACTCAAATTCCGTGTTTCTAAACTTTAAAAGGTGACTTTTATAGCACCTGCCCAAACCTTACCTCCTTCGATTTTCCATACTTCAGCAGATGCAGTGATATCAGCCGGTTATGCTATCCAGAAATATGAATTGCTCTTGTCATCCTTTTTGGGACCCTGGCTGTCCAATCTGATACAAAGATTTAAAGATAATATTGCCTAAACATCTTTTGCATTTCTCTGCTTTTACTCCATATCTATCAAAACCATCTATCTTTTTTTTTTAATATTTATTTATTTGAGAGAAAGAGAGAGAGAGAGAGAGCAGGAGAGGGGAGAAAGGGGAGAAGGTCAGAGGGTGGCAGTTTCTCAACCAACTGAGCCACCCAGGCATGGCAAAACCACCCATCTTAAGAATAACATAGTTATAAATAGATGAATATCTGCATTTGTTTTCATAATAGTTAATTATTTTTAAATATTTTATTTATTTATTTGACAGAGAGAGAACACATACACAAGGGAAGTGGCAGAAGTGAGAAGTGAGAAGGGAGAAGCAGGCTCCCCACTGAGAAAGGAGCCCAATGCAGGGACCATAACCGGAGCTGAAGTCACATGCTTAACCTACTGAGCCACCCAGGGGCCCCAGTAGTTAACTATTTTTAATATTTACTCTCGTTGGTACTGTTCTAAGCACTCAAGATGTATTAACTCATTTAATCCTCAAAATAGTTATATCTACTGTAAACTATTATTACCTTCATGTTATAGATATGGAAACTGTGGCACAGAGCATTTAGCTAGCTTTCCAAGGGCTTACATGCAATAAGTGATAGAATCAGGTTTCAATCTCAGGTGTCTTATCCCTAATTTGAATGTGTTTGCCACAAACCTTGTTTTAACATTTCTCATCTCCCTTAGGATAAAGTATAAATTCTAGATAAAGAAAACAAAGTCCCGTTGTTTCCATTTCTAATTTTATAGCCTCAACTGGAGTCTCTTTTCCTTTAATTTTCTTCAATCCACTGAACTTGACATTTCCAGTTTCATCTGACCCACAGTCAGGACCGTGGTCTTTTTTTTTGCACTAGCTGTGTTTCCCTAGCATTTTTCACACCATGATGCTGCAACTGTTCTACAATCATTCTCCATTCAGTTCATATTTAATGGAAGGTCTGAACTTTAGCAATCGTGGTGTCAATTACGTATTACTCTCTTCTATCACCTTCCAGCATATAGAGTCAGGTCTTGAGCATTCTAATTCCATAGGCTTGGCTTTTTGATTTCCTCCTACAGTCATTAACTTGGGATCTACTGATGGAATAAAACTCTTGGAAATACTATTCAAGATATAGATAGATAAATGATGATAGAAGATGAGAGAAAGAAGGAAAAAGGAAGGAAGGAAAGAGAGGAGAAAGGAAGAAAGAAAGAAAGAAAGAAAGAAAGAAAGAAAGAAAGAAAGAAAGAAAGAAAGAAAGAAAAGAAAGAAAGAAAGAAAGAAAGAAAGAAAGAGAGGAGAGGGAGGAAAATATACACTTATATACTCAGTCACTTTCTGGGCATGAGACCTACCACTTTAATCAGATTTTAGAGAGTTCCAGATAGCCAAAACTACAGAATCTTTCTTTTTAAAAAAATATGTTATTTATTTATTTGTGTGTGTGTGTAAGAGAGAGAGAGAGAGAGGGAGAGAGCAAACACAAGCACAGGGGTCTATATAGAGGGAGAAGGAGAAGCAGGTTTCCTGCTGAGCAGGAAGCCCAACTTGGAGCTCAATCACAGGACCCTGAAATCATGACCTGAGCCAAAGGCAGATGCTTAACCGACTGAGCCACCCAGGTGCCCCTAAAGCTACAGAATCTTAAAAGAGGAAAGTGGAGCCAGCTACACCATATCTACAATCTCCCATAACTTCATCTATTTATTTTCCTGGTTTTCCCTTGAAGACATTCTCTCAGCATTTGTAGATTTAGACATCAACTCTTTCTTCTATAGGGTCCAAGCTCAAGCAGTTAGGCTACTAACATAGATTCAAAGAACAACCCCTCTGCTGGCTCTCTAATTATTGTATGTCTTAGGAGCTAGACAGAATGTCTTTCAGTTCCTTGATTAAAATCTTGAACTAGACTCTGTAAAAAGCCCAGATTTCTACTGATTTTCGTGAATGATAAAGTTTTCTAGGGGATGTGTTTATGTTGTGTTGTATTGTCACCCCAAGCTGTACTATGCAATGCAAGTTCTCTGTGAGACTAAGGGTCCTCAAGAGCTCCTGATGTCTGTCTGTGAGGTACTCCTCTTCATCCTTGGGTGACCATCCTAGTTTTGTCTTTTCCCTAATTCCTCAGTGAAGAAGCTGTAAGTATTTCATTCACTTATCAAAGTTCCTGGTTTTGAGCTGACCCCTCCCCCTACAGTAAGTTCCAACATCATCTCTTCCATGAAAGCATAAAGTCATTTATGACCAGGGATAAGCAAGAACCTACAGGATGGCTGTAAAGATAGCTCAGGGCCCCTAGAGTCCTCATGGCACCGACCTTTCACAGCACTCCACATGTTAGTATGGATAATTAACTCCTTCCCACAGACTCTGTGTCATATATGTTAAAAATTTTCCCTCTAAAGCCATGTATTGCTCTGGGAGAAGAAAAAAAACAGGATTCAATTAGACATTCAAGAAATTTAATAAAGAATATGGCTGTGTTATGACTGCATTGTGCCCCCCATTTCTCTCTTGAAGCCCTAACCACCCAAATGAAGGTGTTTGGGGTCTTTGGGAGCTATAAGGTTTTGCTAAGGCCATAAGTGGGGTACTCATGATGAGATTAGTGTCGTTATATGAAAAAGACATCAGGCAGCTTGCCCTCTCTGTTAGTCTCTTTCCCAATCACATGAGGACACAATAAGAGGATGGCCATCTACAAGCTATGGAAAGGGCTTTTACCAGGAGTTGAATCATCTAGCACCTTGGTCTTAGACTTCCCAGCCTCCAGAAGAGTGAGAAATAAATGTCTATTCTTTTTTAATTAACTGCTCTATACTGTTTTGTTGTAGCTGCCTGGTCTAGTAGTTGGTTTTGATAAATAGACAGGAAGCAGCTTTGGAACTGAATAACAGGTAGAGGAGGAAACTGGAGGAATTCTGAGGTGCAACTCAGAAAAAGCATAGATTTCTGTGAAAGGTCTGCCAGAATTAAAATGGACATTTGAGATGATTCTGGGGGAAGCTCAGTAGGGCTGTAGAGAAGGCATCCATCTTTTGAGAGAAGACATAAATAAATCGTACATAGAATCTTGGTAGAAATATGGATGCTAGAGGCTATTCTGATAATATCTTGGAATGAAATCATAAATATGAGCTGTGGGGTGATACTACGTCAAAAGAAAAAGGACTATGCTCAAGCATTAAGGTCTCAAGGGTATATTGTCCTAGTTTTTGGAGTTACTTGGATCCCATCACTAATGGGAATGTCTATCTTACTCCTGTCCCACTATTGTATTTTGGAAGCAGATAATTTTCTTGGTATCACAGGTTCAGATGGTGAGAAATTTTGGCTCAGGAGGACTCCTACCTGTGTCTCACCCATTTCCGATTTGGATGACTTTCAGATGTGACTTTGGACTTTAAACTTGAAAGTTGATACTGGAATGAGAACATTTTGGGGATATTGGAAAGGAATGCATATATTTTGCATGTGAGAAGGACATGGACTTTGAAAAGTCAGAGACAGAGTACCATGGACTGAATATTTTTGTCTCCCCAAAATTTTGGTGTTGAGATCGAGTTTGGGGAGGGAATTGCATTTAGATTAGATCATGAGGGTGAGATCCTCAGGATGAGATTAGTGTTCTTACAAGAAAAGGAAGACAGATTTCTCTCTCTTGCACATGCTCTCTCTCTCTTTCTCTCTCCATGTACACATGTACCGGGAAAAGCCCTTGTGAGCACACAAGAGAAGGCAGATCTCTGAATCTGCCAGTATCTGGACAGCATCTGGATAGGGGACCGCCTAGCCTCCAGAATTGTGGGAAATAAATGTCTTTTGTTTGAGTCATCCAGTTTATGGTATTTTCTTATAGGTGCCCAAGCTGACTAAGACAGCCTTTGAGTAAACAAGACTGGGAGAAACACATATCTGGATATCAGATAAGTCTTACAGAGTAGAGGGAGAGAAAAAGAAGTTTGAATAGGCAGAGTCTCAGATGGCAGGGGAGTTCCAAGGACATTTGGCAGGACTTATGGGAGTCTTCCCAGCAAAGTGTTCCCTTAGAAGAGGACCAGGGCTCACAGGATCCTGCCTGCATTAGCTTGCCTGCCATGCACAGGTGGGGGGCACTCTGCAGGGAATGTGGGGGTGGAGTCAGAGCCCAGAGTCTGGGTCACAGTCAACTGCCTTCTCTACAGGAAGAGACTTGAGACGTTTACTTTCATGGATGCCTAAAATGCACTGGTTCAGAAGATGCTTTTTTGAATCAGAAAACCCAGGATTCAAGTCTGAGGTTTGATACTTTATACCTGTGAGGCATGAAGCAAATAAGCTTTCAAAACTGAGTTTGCTCATCTGAAAATGGGCTAAAGGAAGTACCTTTTTTAGTGTTATTATTGTGAACACACACACACACACACACACACACACACACACACCTATGTAAAGTATAGAAACATACCTTGGGTATTGTACCAATGCAATAAAAGCTAACAATGAAGATTATTGACACACATTCTATGCTATCAGTGCCTCAGAATTTCACTTAAACAAGCAGAGTTCTGTTAAAATGCAAATGACTGCCTGTCCTGCTGGTATCCTTTCATCCAGTTCCAAGAGCCAGGTGAATTTTTAGCAGAACTACCTTCTCTGAACACACACAGGAACATCATTTTCACAGGTAGGTTGCTTTGACCCCAGCCTATAGGTAGACTTTGAAATGCTTACAGCTCTCTTTGCCAACATTAAATTCCTTCGAACTGTGAGTCCAGACAGAGATATTAAGACATGTTAATTAAGAAAAAAAAATCCTTGGAGTGCGTAGGTGTCTCAGTCTATTAAGCACCTGCCCTCATCTCAGATCATGATCCCAGGGTCTTCAGATCAAGCCCAATATCGGGCTCCCTGCTCCCTCACTCTCTCTCCCTCAAATAAATAATTTTTTAAAAATCTTAAAAAACAAAAGAAAATATAATCCTTGAATTTATTAGGGAGATAAATAATTTACTCATGTTTCTGAAGACTAGATAGTGTAAGCTAAGCAACAGAGGCTTTGAGGCGGATAAAGTTTGTAAACTAAAGAAGTATTAAAGCAGCAAATAATGAGCTATACATTGTAGAATCATTTAGGGGTGGCAACAGTAACAGTAGGATTCTAAGTGGTTGTTCACTTATAGCTTGGGGAATCAAAATTGGCCATGTTAAACTCAAAAACATAGAGAATGCCAAAGTTGAATACTCCCAACTGCACTTACTATTTTGCACAAAATTTCAAATACAAAAGTTGAGTTTTCCATGAATTATTAATTCTTTATAAATCCCAGACTGAAATGAGACTTTCCAAACCCATTCTCATAAAGGGTTCTCAAAGACAGCAGGTTGAGGTTTCAAACCACTTGACTCCTCTGTGATCCCTTTTGGATAAGGAACAAACTACGTCAACTGAACACGGGCAAATAAAAAACCCTGCCTTCCACTAAAAGCTCCAAATGATAACTGAGTCTGAGGAGGTTACCCAAGAATTAAATCCTTGTAAACTTGGAACCTCTCTGGATAAAACAATAAGCTCTAACCCTGCTCCCCATGGCAGTGTGGCTTTTCAGTATGCAATCAAGTGACTGGTTCCTTTGAAACCATGGGAATAAACACATATATGTACTTACATATGACCGTATGGCTGTCAAACATCTCTATATAGGCATTTGGGTTATTAGGCTTCTTGAGTACCCTCTTTGAAAGGATGAGAGAAGGTCATAAATCTATAATTAAAATCTGTTGACACTCAGGGTGCCTGGGTGGCTCAGTTGGTTAAGCGACTGCTTTTGGCTCAGGTCATGATCCTGGAGACCCGGGATCGAGCCCCACTTCCGCCAAGCAGGAAGCCTGCTTCTCCCTCTTTTAGTCCCTCTGCTTGTGTTCCCTCTCTGGCTGTGATTCTCTCTGTCAAATAAATAAATAAAATCTTAAAAAAAAAAATCTGCTGGGCGCCTGGGTGGCTCAGTGGGTTAAAGCCTCTGCCTTCAGCTCAGGTCATGATCCCAGGGTCTTGGGATCAAGGCCCATATCAGGCTCTCTGCTCAGCAGGGAGCCTGCTTCCTCCTCACCCTCTGCCTACCTCTCTGCCTACTTGTGATCTCTCTCTGTCAAGTAAATAAATAAAATCTTAAAAAAAAAATCTGCTGACACTGAGCTGGTTGTGTTGTGTTATCAGACTCAGAGTAAGGACAGGTCAGTTGGTAGCTGCCCAGAGTGGGCAAGTGCAACGGTTTAGCATTTCTGGAGTAAATAGAATTTTAATCCCAGGTTTCCCACTTGTATTTTAATATGTAGCTGAAGAAAAATAAATTAGACATAGCTGAGGAAAAATATATAAAAACTTCTACCAAGATATAAAATATCTCCATTGGAAGATTTAAAAAGAATTGAAAAAGGAACACACACACACACACACACACACACACACACACACACACACACAGCCTTCTCGGTGCTACCAATATAATGCCATTGACACTGTTGGTAATTCCTGCCACTAAGATTCATTTGGTGGTGGTTGTCTGAAGTCTATAGTAGCATACAGGTAAAATTTTAAAACTGAATAATTCATGCCCTGATGTTTTTAGTAGAGGGAAGGCTATGTGTTTTACTCTTTAAATTATTAAAATATTAAACAGTTTTTAATTTTTCAAAGAAGTTCTCTGGTTATGAAAATGGCAATTGACCAATGCATTAAATTCCTTACTGTGAAAATATACAATTTTTATAAACAAAAATCTGGTTTCACTAAGTGGATTAAACCAATATTTAAAAAAATAGTTTA
>PITA01031642.1:0-14967 GCA_004023965.1 Spilogale gracilis
GGGGGGGATGGGGGATGTCATTTGCAAGGCTGTCCAGACTAGGGCACACTTCCCCTCCCCAGTCCTGGCCCTGCCAGCCTCTTCCCTTTAGAACAATCAGCCATAGGAAAGGTAGCAAGTCAAAGCAGATATAATGACATGGAAGAAAACAGAAGAAAAGAGGGCAACTGTTTGCCTTCCTCTAATCTTAATCTTCCCTGCTCCCTCTTGCCGGGATAGAGGATGGAATTCCAGGAGCCAGCAGCCGGCCCACCGTCCTCTATGCGCCCCCTAGTGGCGCCAAACTTTTGTCTAGTGTGCCTACAGTCAGTCCTGTGTTAAAAAATTAGACAGCCCAGAGCCGGCAGGGCCAGGAATAGAGGGGTCCAAGAGAGGCAGGCGGTTTGCATGCAAAATCTAAACTCTGTAGGCACAAAGAGAAAAATCTTACTGCAATATTTGTAAAAATCAAAATTAATGCAACACTTCTAGGATGAACAAAATTTTAAGATTTTAAATAAAGGCAGGATCTGACCCTGCCCTTGCATGGCTAGGCCTCACTCACCACAATCTGTCCCTTTTGGATTCCATTTTATACTTGAAGTGTTGATATTTTGTTCATCAGGGACTTTTTTTTTTAACATCGTTTTTGACTTTTACAAACATTGCAACACAATATTATTTATTTGGCTACTGAGCTTTTTTGTGCACCTTAAATTTTGGGACTGAGGCATGTGCCTTCCTTATCTTACTCTCAACCCAGCACTGCTAGATTGTTTAAAAGATTTCTGGAAAATGGGGCACCTTGGTGGCTCAGTCAGTCTCTTGATTTCGGCTCAGGTCATGATCTCGGGGTCCTGAGCCTTATGTCAGGCTCTGTGGTGAGTATGGAGCCTGCTTTGGATTCTCTCTCCCTCTCTCTATACACCTCCTCTCCCCCACTTGCACTCTCTAAGTAAATGAATGAATAAAGAAAAAAGGAAAGTGACTAGATACAGGATCAATGCACAGAAATTAATAGCTCTCAGACATATCAGTAATAACCACTTAGAATATATGATAGAAAAAACACTCTGTTCATGCAGGAATAAAATGATAAAACACTTGGATCTAATATGAAATGTGCACGGCTTCTCATGGGATAAAAGCATACTACTTTAATGAAGAAGATAAAAAAAGACTTTGAAGAAATAGAGACAAGCCCAGTGCTTGGGATTTGGACCAAAGCATTGACTTCAACATCCACACATTTAATCATCCTCATTTACAGACAACTTGCTGAGAACCAAAATGGAAACAGTAGAGGGAAAAAGATTTTCCATTGATAGAACGGTAACCTGCTCTGTTTTCCTAAATGAGGACATTAAATATTTTGAATATGTCAATTCTTTCCTAAATTAATCAATAACATTAAATATAAGCTCAAGGAAAATCTCAACAGTTTGGGGTTTTTTTGATGGAACTTGACAGGATGATTCTAAAATTCAGCTAGAGGAGAAATCATATAATAGCCAATATTAATTTGAAAAAGGTCAGAATTTATCCACTTAAATATAAAACGTATTGTGTCATATAATATAATTATATGCCTAATATATTACATATTGTATACTTGACATAGTTCATTAATTACAACTAATCTTTAGATTAAAACACATGGCATATAATTTTAATATTCTAAACAAATATTAAATGGTGTTGACATAGACACAGAAACAGAGATTAATGAAATAGAAAAAAAAATCTAGAAAGAAACCTGTATTTATATGGATGTTTAGTATACAATAAAGTTAATATTTCTTTTTTTTTTTTTTTTAGATTTTATTTATTTGACAGAGAGAAACACAGCCAGAGAGGGAACACAAGCAGGGGGAGTGAGAGAGGGAGAAGCAGGCTTCCCACCGAGCAGGGAGCCCGATGTGGGGCTTGATCCTAGGTCTTCAGGATCATGACCTGAGCCGAAGGCAGTTGCCCAACCAACTGAGCCACCCAGGTGCCCCGCATAAAGTTGATATTTCAAATTAGTCAATAAGGAATAGATTATTCAGTTATGATGCTGGAGCACCTGGTTATCGGTTTTGGAAATACAGTATTTGATTTTTTCTCTACATCATGCCACAAAAAAAATAGTAAGTTCCAGATATATTGAAGATTAGAGATGAAAAAACAAAATCACAAAAATATCTGGAAAAAAATAAGGAAAAAAAATTTTATAACGTGAAGTAGAAAACAGGTTTGTTTTTTTTAAGATTTTATTTATTTATTTGACAAATTTATTTTAGAAGGAAGTAGGCTCCCTGCCCAGCAGAGAGCCTGATGTGGGCCTTGATCCCAGGACCCTGAGATCATGACCTGAGCCGAAGGCAGAGGCTTTAACCCACTGAGTCACCCAGGTGCCTTAGAAAACAGTTTTTTGAGCAGGACTACAAAAATCAAATCTATAAAAAAAAGAAGGCTGAATTTAAAAAAAAAATGATGAACTTGACAACAGTACAAATACAAACTTAACAAGAAATCTGTATAAGAAAACACCATAAGCAAAGCCATATGTAACATTCTAACACTCAAGTGTGAATATGTATAATATATAGAGTTGCTAACACTCAATAATACAGACAATCCCATAGTACAATTGACATTTCATAGAGGAGGAAATAAAAATGGAATTAAGCATCTGGAAAAGATGTTTTATCTCAGTAGTAATGTGGGAGTATAATGAAGATAGTAATAGTGATGAGCACTTATTGAATACTTAGGTCCTGGATACCATTCTAGGCTTTCTAGGTTTTAATTCACTTCATCTCAGCAGTCACTGCCTGAAGTAGGTACTATAATTTTCCCCAGTTCATAAGTGAGAAGAGTCATTGAAGGGCGAGATAACTTGCCTGTGTCAAAGCCGGGATTTGTACTGACATAATGTGACTCCAACATCCACACACTTAATGATTCTGATTCACAAAAAACTTGCTAATAATCAGGAATTCATGAAAAACTTGCTAATAACCATGAAACAGATATTCCATTGGTGGAATTATAACCTGGTATAGTCTCTTTTTTTTTTTAAGACTTTTTTTTTAAGTACTCTCTACGCCCAACATGGGGCTTAAACTCACAACCCTGAGATCAAAAGTCCTATGCTGTTCTGATTGAGCCAGCTAGGTGCCCCTGGCACGATCCTCTTCTTCTTCTTCTTCTTCTTTTTTTTAGATTTATTTATTTATTTTAGAGACAGAAAGAGAGTGCACACATGAGTGGGGGCAGTGGCAGAGGGAGAAGCAGACTTTCCACCGAGCAGGGAGCCTGATGTGGGGCTCAATCCCAGGACCCCACGACCATGACCTGAGCTGAAGATAGACGCTTAACTGACTGAGCCACCTAAGCGCCCCTATTTCTAATTAATTCTATTTTCTCAAGTTCTTGATGCTGCCACTTGTTAGAATCGGACAGCTCTCACACTGTTTTGTTTCCTTGTTTTGCAGTTTTGGACTGGGAGCCCATCTTTAGTGGGGATTTATCTGTGGGAGTCCCAAACAGCCTGGAGCCTGGGTTGAGGGATCGTTCTTCCAATGAGATGTTTGTTCCCATTACATGCCCCAAGGTATTAAGGCATAGGACCAGTTCGGCTAATTTCTTAGGGTTTCCAGGACCCTGAAGATAATATAAATTCAAACCACAAACCTGAGTGAGGACAAGTCTGTGGGTGTTAGGGTTCTCAAGTGACTTTTTTTTTTTCTGTGAGAGAGACAAATAGACTAATTACAAACTGAGCGTACAGTTGGGATCAGGGAGCAATAGATGCTGTTAAGAAAAACCCAGCAGGGAAACAGGACAGTGATGGAGGTGGAGGGGAGGTCAGGGGAGCCCCCCTCAGGAGATGACATTTGAATAGAGGCATGAATAAAGCGACAGAGTGAGCCATGCAAATACCAGGGGTACAAACTTTTCAAGCAGGGACAGGCATGTGGCCAAGTGAGCCAGAAGTCTCTTGTCCAGGAGAGCCAGGAAGCCAGTGTGGCCATGGAGAAAGGGAAAAGATGACCACAGGGCTTGGCAGGGTACGGAGGAAGTGTTCTGATGTTGTTACTCAGGGGGGGCCTGGTCTGGCTCAGTTAGACCCTGGATTTTCTCTGCTCTTCCCCTCCTCTCCTTCTCATCCCCTGTCCTCTCCTGCCTCTTCCATGGTCTCACCTGAAAGCTGGAGGTTCCAGAGTGAAGAGGTATTTCTCTGAAGGAATTCTGAGATGATTCTGGCCCCCTTCAAGCCAAGATCATTGTTGGAAACATTCTAAAAAGCAAGAACATGTTTATGTGTATGAATATGCCACTCAAGGACCCTCATTAACAAATGGTGTTGGGGAGGGGCTTACCTGAGGCCTGCACCAGGGAGTAGGGCTGAGTAGGGAGAGGGGCAGGGGTGAAAGGGTAGGAAGGATTGGGAAGAGCAAAGGAGTGGAGGACAATGGAATTCAGCTTTCCTACTCCCTGGCTGTGAGGCCCTTCTGCCCATCTCAGTTTTCTCTGAAGTTGGTTTTTGTGACTCCCCATTTCTCTGGTTTAGCCTTAATATTTCATTATTATTTTTTAAAGATTTTATTTTATTTATTTGACAGAGAGAGGCACAAGAGAGGGAACACAAACAGGAGGAGTGGAAGATAGTGAAGCAGGCTTCCCACTGAGCAAGGAGCCCAATGCAGGGCTCGATCCCAGGACCCTGGGATTACAACCCGAGCTGAAGACAGACACCTAACAACTGAGCCAGCCAGGTGCCCCTAGCCCTTGTAATTTAGATAAGCATATTGTACATTCTTTTTGAAACCTAAAACAGCTTTATTTGGAGAGTTTGGCATAAAGCAATTGAAAGATTCGTTTAGAGTAATTCATCATCGTAAATTTCATTCACTGATTTGTGAAACATGAGTGACTGTGCTGGAAACACGTAAGGATACAAATGGACACAGTCCTTTTGGGCTCCTGGGAATGATCTTTACATAAACTAGCCCTTATTATCTTCATTGTTTCTCCTCTCTTCCCCCCGCCTCCATTTTTAAATTATGGTAAACTAGTCATAACACAACATTTACCACCACAGGGAACACAACGCCCCTGCCCCCCGTCCCCCCCTGCCCCCACCCAGCCAGCCTCCGACGTGTGGCCCTCCCCTGAGAAGTCACCTCTGGAAGTGAGGGACCTCCAGGCCAATGGCAGAAAACTAGAGGCTGGCTGGGCCGGGGCGGGGACCTCTGGCCTGTCCCAGCCTGTCCCAAGTGGGTTCAAGAGCCAGCAAAGGGGGGCACAGTACCATCTCCTGCAGGTAGTAATTCTCTTGCAGCATCTCCACCAAGCTCAGTAGGCCCTCCTCCATGAGACAGTTTTCTGCCAGCTCCAGGGTGATGACACTCGTGTTGGACTTCACCAGGGGTGGGGGAGAAAGACAGAGGGAGTAGTGACCCTATAAGTTCCCTGCCCTTGCCCAGAGCCTATCCTCTCCCTTAACATCCCAGCTTTTTCGGAGGGAATGGAGATGCAGGCTAACCCTTCTGGAGAACGGACAGGAGCAGGAGAAATCCCAGGGACGAGCCATCCCGCCAAGGTGTGCTGGGACACTATGATTATTCTGGGCACCTCCACCAAAGAGGGCTCTGCAGAGGAATTTAGGAATGATGAAGTCCCTGAAAAACGCGGCCACAGTTCCCTGTGGCTAACAGATTGTAACTATGTAGCCTGGAGGAGAGAAGATGTGACCTTTTCTAAGATTAAGATGAAACTGATACATTTAATCAGGGTATTGAAACATAAAGCATATTCTGTGCCCGCTTGCTCCGGAGGTCTGGCTCAGGCTCTGGCTTATCGGGCACATTTCCTTTAGTCAGGACGTGGCCCCAGGGCTGCTTGGAAAGACCTGGACTTCAGTCTTAAATGTCTACATCCAAACTAGTTGGCATTCCCATAGGCAGCAAAGTCTGAGGATGTGACTTGCAGCAAGAGGGCCAGGGGTCTGCTCTAAGCAGCACTGTTTGCTATTCTCCACTTCCACGCTTTGGGGGTCCTGGTGCAGCACGGTGGGGGGGCAGTGGGTAGCACCCCCCCAGGCCTCGCCATATTCATCCCACAGAGGACAATAGCCACTGGTAACTGTGCCCGCTGCTGGGGAAACAAGCATGACAGAGTAGAGAACACCCCCGGCACCCCACCAAGCGCAAAAGCACGGAGGCGGGCGGGTAAGGGAAACATGACCACTACTATCAGGGTGCTTTCTAAAGCGAAGCCAGGAGAACACAACCTGTGCAAATTGAACAGTACAAAAGATAAATACCAGTTCAGTATGCCGACATGTCACAGTGATTGTCAAATTAGTGACACAGAGACTTAGAGATGAGGAAACTGCCCCCAAACAGAAACTGTTGTTACTAAGAGACAAGTGCCCCAAGTCCCGAGAAAATTGCATTATTACTGGTCCTTCCCCCCCATGAAACTCAGGAGGTAATGGTGCATTCCTAACACCTCATTAATCAGTCTTTCAATACTCAATAAATTTCGAGACAGCTTTGTTCATTCTCTGCTCTTCTCCTCTTCCCTCCCCCTCTAGAAAGCAGTACAATCTCACATTTCATGTAGCCTCTTAATGGGTGTGTACTAAATGCAAATGCTGTTCTATTTCCGAAAATGAGTGAGTGCTTTTTTTTTTTTTTTTAAATCAAACCTTCCCTTTACCATCCTAAGTGAACAGTGTTGTGCTGACCTACAGTTGTCACATGTTCTGTTTTTCTGGGGCAAGGTGGTTTGTATGCAATCAATTATAATTATATAAAGCCATGATGAATTCAAGGTCAAGTCCTTGGTTGCTCATGCCAAGCCGAGAGAGAGAAAGAGAGAGAGAGAGAGAGAGAGAGAGAGAGAGAGAGAGAGAATTATTCCTACGGGAAAACATGATCTACTCTATGGTGTGAGCTTTTAAGAATTCTAATGTTGCAAAAGGCAAACACTGAATAGAATAGCTCAGTAGTGAACCTATTTATAGCAAAGGAGAGCTTTGGAATTGAGACCGGTCTGACGTTTTGTGTCATGCACTTGCATTAGCGCCCAGCCCAGCCACTTACCCAGGGCTGCTGCCTTTGCTTCCTGAATCAGGAAGAGCACAGGCTTCCCAGGCCACAGTCCCTAGTAACCTCCTTCCCAGGACCTAATGGGGCATCCTGCCTGTGAGGTAAATTAACTGGCAATGAGCAGAGCCTGAGACAGGGTGGGTGTAAAGCTTGCAGTCTGGGGTCTCATGGAGGATGTCCGGGAGTCTTGGGCCCACCATGGCATCCGCCCCCACCTCTACCCGTCTCCACCTGCCGCCACTGACGTGCTCACCACCAGGGCTATAGCAATAGCCTTGGTACCGTGGGGGCCCAGCCCGTGGTGGTTGAGGTTCACGTGGGCCTCCTCCATGTTCCGGAGAAAGTAGGAGACAGGCACTACGCCCATCAGTTTGCAGGCCTCCAGGTAGAGCTCCCTTTGTCCGATGGTGAAAAATTTCTCCGTATCTACACAAATAGAAGCAAATGGATGAAGTGGGGTTTCTTTTCTCCCTTTCCCTTATGTCCCCTCTAACCCAGACCAGGCACAATTCTGCCTAATGCCCCCTCCGCCTGAGGATGTCCCTGTGGGTATGTGTAGGGGGGGCGATTCCAATTGGGAAGGCAACTGGAAGTGGAGAGGGAGACCCAAGCTTCAGAAAGCCCCAGATGAACTTGTCCCTTTGGGGAAGAGACAAGGCCCCTGGTTTTAGGCCCCAAGCTTACGTAGGAGAAGGAGAAGCGTGCCCAAGCCCACCTTCCCGGGTTGCCCGCATCCAGAACTGATTATCAGAGATGCGTAAAGGCCCAGCTCTCTTGCCCACTGTGGGATAGCTCTAAAAGGCCAAACAGACAAGAAGCTCATTTGTGAAATGAGAAGCCTCCATTTAGTTCTAGTTTCACGGCCACTTTTGAAATGAGAGCCACAGGGGAAGCTTTAGTAAAGATTTTGAGAGATTCCAACTTTAACATCCCCAGGTAGGACTGAGTGGGCTTCTAAAGGTGGCCAATCAGTGCAAGACGGAGAGACCGCCCCCCCCCCAATCAGCTGCAAACAAACAAACTTGTATTTGAGGGGGTTTTCCTCTTTCAAAGACTTGTATGTCATTTTTCCTCCCCAAAACGACAGTCATGACTCCTTTGCCAATGACAAATCTAGCCCCAAATCACACACAGCTGATCAGAGCTAAAATCAGCTAACAGAATAGGGGACTTTATCTTTCCATTCCAAATTCCATTAGGGGCTTTGTTCCTTGGGCTTTAGGTCTGCCTGGCTTGTGGTCAACACCCCTCCCTGGGTTCCATCTGCCCTCACAGCTAGCTCCTCGCTGAGGGAGCCCCTTCCATGGCAAGGTTTCCTATGGCCCGCTGGGGTCTAAAGCCTGCATCAGTTTTTCCTTGGACGCCAGGGCCTTTGGCCAACCCACCCTGGACTTTCCTGAGGCAGACAATGAGAGCTTTGTTGATGAAAGGACAACTCCATAAGGAAGTTGACTTTGCCGGCACAGCTACTAACTGGCCTTCTCCTTGGGACGGTTGTAGGGCAGAGTTTCTCGGTCTCAGCACTACCAACATTTTGAGTTGGCTAATTCTCGGTGGCAAGGTGCTGTCTTGTGTTGTGAAGGATATTTAGTAGGATTTCTGGTCTCTGCTAGTGAGATGCCAGTAGCACACACACACACACACACCCCCCGCCCCAGTTTGCAAAATGTCCCCTGGGGAGCAAAATCGCCTCCAAGTGAGAACCACTGCTGCATGGGACAAAGGGCACGTGGCAGGTGACAGCTTGTCCTGCCTTCTCTCTCTCCTCCGTAGCTTCGTTGACAGCTTGAAGCCCTCTCTGCCCCATTCCCAGGACTTCAGTCCCAGTGGCAGGGGCACGAGAAGCGCAAACAGCTGGGCCCTGGGTTTCTGTCCCAGCACAGCACAGTGGCCATTGGAGATTGCTGTTGCCACGGCAGGGTCGGTAAGCCCCACTTTATCCTTGCACTATTCTGGTATGTTTCATTCTGCTGACCCTTTCTAGCTCTAGTCACTACAGTTGGGTTTCATTTGATTTTTTAAAAGATTATATTTATTTATTTGGCAGGGAGAGCGAGAGCACATGAGCTAGGGGAGCAGCAGATAGAGAGGGAGAAGTAGATGCTCCGCTGTGCAGGGAGCCCCATGCGGGGCTCGATCCCAGCACTCTGAGATCATGACCCGAGCTGAAGGCAGACGCTGAGCCCACCACGCCTGGCAGGCACCCACTATGGTTGTATTTGGAGGCAGCTTGCAGCAGTGTTATCTCTTGTGGGGAGCTGGGGGTTGGAGGAGCAATGGGAGGGAAGCTGGAAAATGGGGAAAAACATCCAGTTGCTATCTGCTGCCTCCTCTGGCCAGCTAAAATTCTGTGTTGAAAACATCAGCACATTAGCCGCAGTCTTGACATGGAAAGAAGTCAGAAAAAGAGCAACAAGATGCAGGGTGGGTGGGGGGCAGGAAGGAGGCATGCATGGAGGGGAAATTGTGTGTTGATCATGGGTGAGGAGGTTTATGAACTGACTGACCCAAGGGCCAGAGGAAGGCCACGGGGCTAGCCTCAGGCTGGAAGTTCCAGGCTAGCCCATCAGCCAGGCGAGCTTTGTGCTCACTTGCTTCCGGGGTTCTGGGCACTTCCCTGCTGGGGAAGCAGAGAGGGAGAGGGTAGAGGCACTGTTTGCGATAACATAACAGAGGCTTTGCTGAAGCTCAGTCAGCATCCTCCTTCCCCAGCCTCCTCCCTCCCAGGGCACACTGGCTTTTTCCAGGGCGAACTACCAAGTAGGAGAACCGAGACCTCAAATGTGAGTAGAGAAGAAAGCCACCAGGATGCAAGACGGGCACAGACACTCCGGGGGTCCCCACAATACAGAGCATGAAGGCAGATCAACAGGGTGGGGTGAACAGGGAATCGGTGAACACTGGCAGCTCTCCATGGATTTGGACAACTCACACAATCTCTGTAAGCCTCAGTTTTCTCCTCTTTCAAAGGTGGGTAATAATGACTACCTCCAAGGATTCTTGCTAAGATGGCAGGAGACACCACATGCAGAAACCCTGAGACAGCCAGAAATCCCCGTTCATACATGGGTTTGGCTCCCACAAGCTCCTGTGACCACTCTGCTCACCAGGGAGGCCACAAGTGCAGGGCTGCCGCCGCCACCAGGCCGGCCTTGAGGAGGACATGGCACAAAGCTGACCAACCCCCAAGCTGCGGCCACCTTCCTTCTGCAGGACGGCCAGCCACCCAGAGCCATGGCTGACCCGGGACAGCAGAGCTGGCCAGCTTCTGCGGAAGGGGGCGCGCCCCCTCTCCCCCCCCCGCACTAAGGGCCCACTCTCACCTTCGATCTCCAGGTCTGTTTCTGAGTTCTCCCGGACTGCCTTGTCTCTACCCACAGCCACGGAGGCCTCGGCCTCGCAGTAGAGGGTTTCACCACTGTTCTGTGGCACTGGCTCAGTTTCGGGTTCATCTGGAAGAAAAACTCATCTCCTGATGCTGGAAATGAAACCTGCTGGTCTTTCACGTGGAGCCCAATCTAGGCTCCCTTGCTCAGCAAGCCACTTCTGGCCACAGCCTGTGACGCCCCAGCCTTGTGGGGCTCGGGGTGCCGAGGAACTGCAGTGCGCATTCCCGCCAGGGGCTCCATCTATGAGCCCTCCCTCCCCGACACCGCCCTGCCTCCTGATCACCTGTAGGGTCTTCCGCTGAACACCCTCCCCATTCCTGTCCCTTTCCCTGCTTTGGGCCTGTCTGGGAGACTAGCTCCTTGCTCAATCTTTTCCTTCTCATTGGCTTGGGTGAGGTTCAGGGTCGGAACTTCACTCTTTTGGGGAGAGGATGTGTGTGTGCCAATGCCTAGGCTTTCTCATTGGTGGGCACAAGCCATGCTGCGGAAGGCCAGGGGCAGGGCAAGGCAGGGCAAGCGCCTTGGGTCCAATGTCAAATGAAGTGGAACTTGATTCCTAGAACTTGACCTAGCTTCTCTCCCTTCCAGTCCAACATTTT
This sequence comes from Spilogale gracilis, assembly GCA_004023965.1. Taxonomy (NCBI): domain Eukaryota; kingdom Metazoa; phylum Chordata; class Mammalia; order Carnivora; family Mephitidae; genus Spilogale; species Spilogale gracilis. Next base: position 11,071 of record PITA01031642.1, read on the forward strand.
AGGGCCATGAAGAAGGAAGGGCTTGGGGTTGAAATTAATTACTATGATTAATTATATGTGCCCTATGCTTTTCTCACACCAGTCCCTGCACTCGCTGGACTTGGGTTTTCTGCCAGTGGACCACTGATCTGGGGCCAGCATGGGTTCCTGAAAACCTTACATGAGGGTCAGAGCTAGTCATCCCACCTCTGCAGGATGCAGTGTTTGGGGGAAGCCATGCTCCACCAGCAGTAGCCCACCAGAGCTTGGCCAATCTACGCTTTGGGTGGGTTGAGCATTTGTGGCAGCGAGCCCAAGTTTTAACCCCCCAGGTTCTAAGATAATGGGCTCCTAATGAGTCCATGCCAGTCTGTGTTTTCTTAACCTTTATCCATAAACCCAAGCTCCAGTGTTTATTTCCAAAAGGGTAAGACAAGTTCTGCATGCTAAGGGGCGGAAGGAACCATAGCCCAGCAGCTGGAAGACATACAGCAGCTTAGTTATCAAATCAGCCATCGAAAAGTGATGACTTTCTGAGTCTTAATATCCCCATTAGTCCTACAATTTTAGAATTCAATCCAACCCGTAGAATGCTAGTAAATGTTTAACTGGCTCTTTGAGGGGCAGGGCGACAAGAATAAACCTGATTTGCAGTGTTAGCCATTTTGGGTGGCGTAAATATCCCAAACATGGCTGATTATCTCCACTAAAGACTGTATTTGTATTTTACCCATTTTTTTGAATGATTTTATTTATTTGACAGAGAGAAACACAGCCAGAGAGGGAACACAAGCAGGGGTAGGGAGAGAGGGAGAAGCAGGGTTCCCGCCGAGCAGGGAGCCCGATGTGGCGCTCAATCCTGGGACTCTGAGATCATGACCTGAGCTGAAGGCAGACACTTAACAACTGAGCCACCCAGATGCCCCTATTTTACCCATTCTTTCACAAGATAAAAATAAAAATCAGCCAGAGCTAGTACAAGCCAATTCCAGCACAGTATCGGATCCAACTCTCTCACTCTCTGTTTGGGAAGCCCTGGAACCAAGTCACTGTAACACAGCATCCTGATTCTAGAGGAGAGGTCCCGCATGAGGAGGGGAGGGGGTTTCGGGGTCCATGTGATCCCTGGGTACGACACTGAGACAGCCCCGAAGGGCCCGAGAGGTGAGAGATGGGATGCCCGTTCACCTTTTGTCTCAAGCACAAGAGGTTCATCATTGTCCATGGTTCCAGGGCCCTCCTGGGGGCTGCTGTCAGCTTCTTGCCACCTTTCTGCGGCTCCCCTAAGCAGCACACCTGTCCACTCACTTCTGTCTCAAAGTTTGTGTACCCTGCCCCCACACAGATAAATGCCAGGGGGGCCTGGAGTTATCCTTCCATCCCAGCAAGCCCTGGGGAGAATGGGCTTTGGTGGGAACAAGATGGCATGGACTGGATCCCAACTCTGTCTGGGAGAAGTAGCTACTTCCGCGGACCATCAGGGAAAGTGGTACAGCCCGATGCCCAGGAGCCCCGTTGAAAGGACGCCCGCCCGCCTGTGACTTTTGTGACTCAGGAGCCGCCTTCATTTCACCTCTTCAACATTCCATGACCTCATGCAGTCATTGTGATCCTCGTGGGTGGACCTGGCAACAGCCAGCCTCCCACCCTCTTAGCGGCTCCAGCAGGCCCTCTTCTCTCATATGTCTGCGGGGGCCGAGCCCAGGCTTGGCTGTGAGTGTGTAGGTGCTGCGGGGAGGCCTCTCAGTGGTGTTGTATTTCCCTCTGAGGCGGGAGCAAACCCAAGCCCCTTAGTCAGGTGACAGTGAAGAGCGGCCACCATGTTCTTCTCTCAAGGTGGTTGTGCTTCAGGTACGAAATATTTCAGTGATGGGTGAAGTCCATTTTCTTCTACTCAGTTCTCTTTCTTTTTTTCTTTCCCCCTCGGGAGAGTGCCCTCAACCTTGGAGCAGAAGATCAAAAGCAAAGCCCGACAAACATATGTTCTGTCACTACAATTTGTTGCAGCCAAAGCACTGTTCAATCTAAATTACCGGGCTGCCTAACTTGAAACCACTCAACCGTCATTCACGTGCTGGGCTGTTTTCACATGTCTTGGAGTTCAAGTTCACTTGCAGTTTACTCTCAAGAGAATCTGGAGGCGTGTTTGTTCCTTCTTGATAAGCTTTCAGCACATCAACAGTCAGGTCAGTGACTGGAGGGCTTGGGGATGTGGAAATCCCTCGTTGCCACTCAGAAGAATGACAACAGTCTGGGAATTTGTTGAGGGAAGCCATAGTTAGAAGCTTGGACCAAAAGAAACATGTGTATCTGAGCTGTTATTCTTTCCTTCAGGCATTTGTTCTGTAAGATATTTATGGAGAATCCATTATATACAAGGCACCGGGGTAGGCATCGACTGTGGGGAGCGGGTGCAGACATGATTGTGGCATGGACTTTTCAGGGTATGTGTCATACGAGATAGAAATTGACGGCTGGGTGCTTGGGTGGCTCATTAGGAGCCCATTATCTTAGAACCTGGGGGGTTAAAACTTGGGCTCGCTGCCACAAATGCTCAACCCACCCAAAGCGTAGATTGGCCAAGCTCTGGTGGGCTACTGCTGGTGGAGCATGGCTTCCCCCAAACACTGCATCCTGCAGAGGTGGGATGACTAGCTCTGACCTTCGTGTAAGGTTTTCAGGAAAACCATGCTGATCCCAGGGTCCTGGGATAGAGCCCCATATCAGGCTTCCTGCTTGGCAGGAGGCCTGTTTCTCCCTCTCTGCCTACCCCTGCTTGTGTTCCTTCTCTAGCTGTGTTTTTCTGTGTCAAATAAAAAAGAAAAGAAATTGACACAGCTACCCCTAGCGCTTGGGGGTCGTGGGCAAATATTTTTGGCAGTGCTCCCATTCATAAAACAAATTGGGTCACCCCAAATCAGCACAGCAACATCATGCTACTGTGGTTCAATGTCGTGTGGATCCTTGAAAGAAACACCAAGCAGACCAGGGGCAGCGCTCGGCTCCTGGGATGAACTGGGAAGCATGAGTCCTAGAGACCCTTTGGGCATCTGGTACACTCCATGTTGGTGCAGAAGAGCAAGGAAATAGCCTTAAAGGAGAAAAAAGGGGATGAAGAGTATGTTGGTTCTGGTCTAAACTCTATGTGCTCTGTCTGGACAGCACCACGTGGTCTCAGGCACAAAGGGAAAATTAGAAAACTTGGAAGAGAGCACCCTACACAGTCCCTGGGCAGAGGCACCAGGAAGTTACTGGAAATTGATAAAGGTCATGAGGGAGGCGTTCAAGGGAAGGTGAGGTTTCTTCAGGCTGGGGAACTTTCATGGGCTGTGGATAAGTAAGCGCCCTGGCAAGAGGCATTTCCAGGAACATGGAATAAAGGAAGCAACAGAGTCCCAGGTGGGCTTGGGGGAATACAGGGCACAGGGAAGAGTGGGGAAAAGAGAGGCAACAGGGACCAGAAAAATTTTAGGGACAGATTCAAGGCAGTGAAAAGTCAATAGTGAAGATTTTTGAATAGGAGCATGATTTAATCAGAGTTTCTCTTTGTGATGGTGGACAGCAATTATTATTATTTTTTTTTTAGTTAGTTTTTTTTTTTTTTAGATTTTTTTTTTTTATTGTTACTAAATTTTTTTTTCCAGTGTTTCAAGATTCATTCCCCATTCCCCATACCCAGTGCTCCCCGCTTTAGGTGTCCCCCGTACCCACCACCAGGCTCTCCCATCCCTCCACCCCCCTCCCTCCAAGTCCCTCAGTTTGTTTCTGTGTTAAAAATCTCTGTTGTTTCGTTTCCCTCCCTAGATTACCCTAGTTCCCATTTGCTTTCCTTCTGCCACTGTCCTCCAGTTTGCCCCTCATGCACCGCAAGTAAGTGAGACCATGCGATACTTGACTTTCTCTTCTTGGCTTATTTCA
>PITA01031643.1:0-14947 GCA_004023965.1 Spilogale gracilis
CCTGGCAGAGTGCTCAGTACCTCTTTCTTAAAGTTGCGGGGATTAATGGGCACTGAATACTTGGAAAGTGTTAGAGCTGTGCCTGGCACTTAGTCGGACTCAAATAGCTGTAGTCATGCTTGTTGAGCATCTGTTGGGTGGAGGTTTTCACTTTTTTCCTCTTCCCCGGGGAGCCCAGCATGGTGTGGAATTCACACTTGTAGCAGGTTTGGAATATAGATCACCCTGCTATCCTCCTGGGGACCCACATTGCTTGCTTCCTTACAGAGGAAGTCATTGCTTATATTATTGCCCACTGACCTACCTGAGAATAATAAAAATTACATACAATACACTTCAAAGGTCAAAGGTAAAAGACTCTTACAGATTTCGGTTGCATCTTTTATCATTTCTGTTTGAAATTTGAAGGCACATCACCTAGAATTATATTGAGATCATTGACATTGGTTGAGGTGCTATATTTCCTCACCACTTAATTGAATATTTGGGCTATTTTTGGGTGATTATGCTGATTATAATAATAACAACTAATAGATATTGAGAACTTAGTACATACTGAGAATGAAATTTTTATGCATCTTTTAAGCCATATAACAACCCTGTTAAGTACAGACATTTAAACAAAGATAAGGAAACTGAAACAAAAATGTTAAATGATTTACAAAAATTCATAGATAAAATCATTTACATTAGCAGAATTAGGATCCAAGTCTCTTTTGGCTTTTATCTGCTTTTCTGCAAGTATTAACTTGCATAATAAAGGTATTATTTTTATCTCTTCTCTGGGAATTCACAGAGTTTAGTGTTCCAATTGCATTCTAGTTAATTTCCCATTAAAGTTCATTTCTAAATCAGCATTTCTGAAGTTCTCATTTACTATCGAATGCACTTATTGGTATTATACCAATTAGTCCTAACAGTTGGATAAGAACTGTTATTTATATATTTGACTTTGTTTTCAGTTCATTTCTTGGCTTAGGGAGCTTTGGAATTTGAACCCCAGACTTATCTACAAAACAAAACAGACTTTGATTACAACTGTTAGAGGGGATCCCTCCAACCTGAGCAGAGGCAGTGAGAAACCAATGTTCTGGTCAGTTCCCTTTGCAGGCAAACCTCTGGTTCAGCTCCTCCATTTTGGGGCTCCAAGGACCTAATCTCCCATTTTCCCAGCATCTGAAAAGATTTCCTACATCCACTTGGCCCTCACACCAGCACTGGCTTACTGTTCAGATTTCATTTAATTGGTGGTTTTAGCTTGCTTTCTTTCTTTTTGATCCTTAGGGATTTCCTGTACTTCCTTATGAACTCACGTATTGAAGTCTGTTTGGGGGGAAATATGAAGCAACAGGAACTCACATATATTCCTGGTGGGAGTGGATGTATATTGGTATAGCCACTTCTGAAAGCCCTTTGCAGTATATACTGACCTAGAACAACATATGCCTAGCCTGCGACTCAGCAGGTCAGCTCTGAACATAACACCCAACAGAAATAATGTGTACATGTGTCCCTCAAAGGGCATATACTGGAATGTCCATAGTAGAATAGATAAGTAAGTTATGATGTATTCACATATACCACACATGGAATACCACACAGTTCCTTTTTTTTTTTTAAAGAATTAACTATGATTAGTCCCAACATATGGATGAATTTTAGACATTATGTTGAATGAAAAGAAACCAAATATAAAAGTGAAATTGGAATATGATTCCACTTATATTAAGTTGATAAATAGGTTAAACCAATCACTGGTATTAGAAATCATCACAGTAGTTATCTGTGGGGGAAAGGGGTCGGGCTAGTGACAGAGATGGGACATACAGGAGGCTTCCAGAGTTCACCTTACATAGTTATGTTCACTCTGTGATTCTGCAAGCTTATTTGTCAACTTTTCTATGAGGATAGTATATGTCAATAAAATACTTAAATAAGCGGGAAAAATTGTATTTCTGTGTTTTTAAAACAGAAAAAATATATTTTACAGCAAGATTTTCAGACTACCTGGTTTACTGTTGTTAAAAGTACAAAAGTGAAATCTGTCCAAAGTCGTGTGTGTGTGTGTGTGTGTGTGTGTGTGTGTGTGTGTGTGTGTAAAAGGGAGCGATGGAAAGGATATTGCTTGTTTGGTTGTTAGTTCCTTTTTATGGTTTCTGGTCTATTTGGTTTTATGCTTATTCTGGTGAGAAATAGTAAACAAATCATCGAGCAGTAGGAGTTGATAGAGCAGAGGTCCTTGGCTGATATCCGGATGTCCTGTCCTGCATGCAGTTACTTACTTGGGCATGTTTACACATGTATTGTCTTACTTTTATTCGTTATGAGAAATTGAGGGGAACTTGGAGTTTCCAGTTCATAGATTACTGCATTTTTTTTGGTGGGGATTTCCTGAAGCAATGTGGAAGAAGATAGAGCTGCAAAAGAGAAGACACATATCCTCAATATCTATTGTGAAAATTTTTCTAAAAACTCAACATGGTGTTCATATTTTTCAAATAAAAATAGGACAGCATAGGATTACAAATATAAATGTGTTTGCAGAGACTCAGACAGAATTGTTAAAATTGGAACCCTGCACTTACATGACCAGGAAAACAGTTCATCATCTAGAAAATAGCACAGAGCACCAGTTGTAGCAAACGTCTTTTTGCTTTATATTGCCAAATTACCATAAAAGGATATTGTCTGCCGAAGTCAATTTCTTTCTTAATTTCACTCCACAACATGAGTGATTAGTAAGGTTTTTTTCTCTTGAAACCTAAGAGGTTGTTCTGGGGAGCAATGTTGTGGTCCTATGATTCCCATTTGAATGAAGCCCTCTTTGCTTTCCACTTTGAGCCAGTGTTTAGATGAATATGTGTATTTGCATTGCAGGAATTGAAATGTGATTTCTAGCTGAGAATTTCTGATTTGCTCATTCCAGGCGAATGAATCTTTCCTTGAATTTTTCATTTGAGTTTATTCATTTGGACATGAGGTAATAGAGCATTTGCCTTTACAGAACTGCCTGGAAATTTTGTGTAAGCATGGAGGGCTTGAGCCAGAAAGGAGAGATAAGTGCAATCGGACCGCTCACGATGTCGCCACTGATGACTGCAAGCACCTGCTGGAGAATCTGAGTGAGTGCCCTTTGCAGCTTTGTTCACCCTGCTGGGGCAGCTGGCACAACGGAAAGATAGTCACGCAGCTATGATTTGCCATGTGCTTCTTAGCCTTCTTGGAACCCTTGCAAATACAAAAATATTTTGATTATCAATGTGATAGGGTAATTATTTTTTTTCCATGCAGAATGGATTTTAGAGAATTAGTTGCTATGCAGATAATACTAGATCTTCTTTGTATTTTAATGACTTTGGACAGTATTGAAATAATTACTGCTCTTTTCTTCTGGACTTTGATTGTTTCTCTAAGGCATAAGACAAATAGGGTATGAAAAATCCTGGCTGGTACATTGTCATTAGCTGATCATGTAAGTGTAGGGAAGTTACCTGTCAATGCCTGCTTGCCGACCTGCCTGTGAACATAATTGATAAACTTTGGGATCTCTTACATCTCTAAGAAATCATGCTCCTCAGCACGTGTTCTAAAAGGTTCACTTGTGGGTTTACAGAACATGGAGTTTCAGATCATATAAAATATTACAACTTCTCATGTCAAGATTATCGTTCAATCCACCCAGTAGCTGTATCTATATTTCAACTCTAACTTATAACACTGAGACAGAAAATGAACAATAAACATAAGAAATAATTGATTACATAGTATGTGAGGCAGTAAGTTGTACTATGGAAAGGACTCGGGAGGATTGGGAGTGTGAGGATGGGTTTCAGTTTTTAAACTGATGGTCAAGGTAGCCTCACTGGGAAGACACTGAAGCAACCACTTGAAGGAGGTCAGCAGGGCTCAGGTGAGAGCTTTGCAGTCGACAGAAGCCCTGAAGGAGGCGTCTACCTGTTGTGTCTGAAGAGCCACAACGAGGGCAGAAGTGCTGAGTCGGTGCGGTGCGAGGGGAGAGAAGTTACAAGATGGGATGAGGTGGCAGGCTGATCTGGTTGCAATCCGTAGGCCATTGTAAGATAACCCTTCCAGTGTTTGAGCTTCAGAGTGTCAGGATCTGCTGTACATTTTCGTAGTTTCTGTGGCTGCTTTGTTGAGAATAATTGTAGGAAGTCCCAAGACTGAAGTCAGGGAAACTTGTTAGGCCCTCGATGTGTTCTAGCAAGAGACAATAGTGACAGCTCAATCTGGAATTGTCACAGATGATGTGGTGAGAAGTGGTTGGGTTCTGGATACAGCTGAAGGTAGAGCCAGCAGAACTTCCTGATGGACTGAATCTGACATAGGAGAGAGGGCTGGGTTGGGGGGGGGGTTCATGTGTCACCCCCTGAGATTCAGCCTCACCGATGGGCAGGATGGAGTGGCCATCACCTGTCAACAGGAAGGCTGTGGGTGAAACAGATTTTGCTAATGAAGATCAGGAGTTCTGTTTTAGAAGTATGAATTTGAGATGTCTGTTAGGGGATCTTTGTGGCGATGCCAAGTCAGCTGGAATTCTGGAGAGGAGTCTGAGCTGGATACATAAATCTGAGAGTCTGCGTTTATGGATGATATTTAAAGCCATGGGACTGAATGAGATCACTAAGGAAGTAGACACACAGGAAAAGTATAAGAAAGGAGTCTTGCAACACTCTGTGGTTAAGAAATCTGGAAAATGTGGAGGGACCAGCAGAGACTCATTACAGAGTGACCAATGAGGCATGAGAGAATCCTGTGGGAGTGGATCAGAGAACAGAGAGAGAGATCTGAGAACTGAGAATTAGTGATAATTGGAAAAATAATCTAGTAGTTGGCTAACAGAAAAAGCCAGCTTAAGAAGGGAATCATAAAAATGGACCTTTTTTTAACATTTTATTTTCATTTTAATCATACAGATATTTCTTTCATCAATTTCCAGGTGAAGTTCTTTACTTCAGTATGGTTTTGCTGATTGAAGTTCACATATTTTTATTGAAAAACCATATATCTAATGCCTCATCTATGATCACTAATGTTTGAGGATTTAAACATATTTATAAAGCAAACTAAAGGCAGTACCTGTCTAAAGATAATTTTTTTCTAATATTATTGTCTCCTCTATACCTCATTAGATGACTTTTTTAAATACCTCCTCTATTCAGTGATCTCTAAAGTGTCCAACTTCATGTTTATAGGACTAGGAAGTCATTTCATCAGTTGATAGAATATTTACCAATTATAGTACTGAGTTCAATAGACAAAAGATTAGAGGATAAACACAAGTGACTCTTGGTGAGTGCATAATTCAGTTCATGAGAACAGAAGTGCATCAGATGCTGCCCACCTCAGTGGGGCCTCAGTCAGCTGGTGTCACGGAGAGATCGAAAAGATCATTTAAAAAGCTTCTACTGCACTGTTTGCTATTCATTAAATACTCATTAGTATTTACCATCTAACTGACAGTGTTAAATTGATTTCAAAGATGAGTTCCTTTAGTCTTTATAACAATTTAACAGCACATTCCTAACATTTTGTAGAAGGAATTGGGGTAGAAGAGAGCAAGGTAATTTACCGAGTGCACGTGGCTAGGAGGAGGCTGTCCTTGAGGCTCAGACCGGAGTCTGTAGGAGTTGGAAGCCACTATGCCTCACCTCCACAACTGTAAGCTGCCTGATTCATGATGTCCTCGATGAAGGGAGGAGAAAGGGCAATATAGAGAATCCAGGGTCAAGAGAACACTTCCGTTTCCCCAGATTTCTTTTTCTTTCTTTCTTTTTTTTTTAAAAACTTGAGAGTCTTGCCAATGAACTACAAAAGGCCAAAGATACAAGGAAAGATAAAAAAGTAATAACATGGTTCCCAAGAAACTGTGAAGTTTGGGAGACCAAAGTTTCCTGCAGTAGAAGAACACTCAGTTAAGAGTATCTGAAGAAATATGGTAGCTAAGCTTTGCTTTGTTTTTAAAATGCTTGTATCTGCCTATTTTGCTGGCTTTTCCTATCAGGGTTTTCCCCCCTAATTCTTCTATTCTTCCAACAGACGCTCTTAAAATACCTTTAAGGATTTCAGTGGGTGAGATTCCACCAGGCAACTCTGGTTCAGAGGACTTTGAATACGAAAATACAATATGTGCTTTAAATATCCGCAAACAGACATCATGGGAAGATTTTTCAAAGGCAGTGAGTCAAGCTCTGACAAATCATTTCCAAGCAATCTCATCTGATGGATGGCGGAGCCTAGAGGATGTGACATTTAATAACACCACGGACTCCAGCATTGGCCTCAGCGCAAGCAGTGTGCGATCCGTCATGCTAGGTACCAGCAATCCTGTGATGAAGAGAAAGTTACATTTCTGGGTCTATTTATGTTTATGAGCTCTATAACCTGATAGTTAGTTCATTGATTAAATACATTCAAAGCTCACTTGTGACAGCTGCTGGTGCTGAAAGACTTGTGTATTCACAATGCAGCCATTACATAATGTTGCCCGTGAGTATAAAAAATGCTTTTATGCCTCAGATAATACAGAGTAAAGAACAAGAAAGGCCTTGATGAGGCTTTGTGATTGCACTTGCTCTTCTGATAAATGCAAGACACTAACCACATTAAAGCTGCTTACTGATGGACGCATTCTGAACGCAGCACTAGATTTGTGCTTGGGCTTTGCTAGGGTTGCTTGTAGTATATTAACACCTCACCTCTGGGACAGGAGCCCTAAAGAAGCACTCTTCATTGAAGACATAATCAAAGTTCCCACATGGGATGAGTCAGGATGATAACTGCTCATTTCTGTTTGATAGGCACTATGAAGCAGACTCCAAAGAACTTAAAAAGATAAAATTTGTTGGGGTACCTGGGTGGCTCAGTCGGTTAAGCAACTGACTCTTGGTCTCGGCTCAGGTCATGATCTCAAGGTTGTGAGATCGAGCCCCACATTGGGCTCTATGATCAGCATGGAGTTGGTTTGGGATTCTTTCCCTCTCCCTTTGCCTTCCCCTCTGCTCCTCCTCCCAGGTCCCTTGCTCTCTCCTTCCCTCTCTCTAAAATAAATAAAATCTTTTTAATAAAAGGGGGGTAAGATTTTTTTTTTTCTGGTGAGCATAGTAAGTGCTCTCTAAATGTCTCTGGTTAGTTTCCTCTTGAGCCAGCAGAACTAGCCTCTTTGGGGAACCTTTATTTCAGAACTGAGTTAGGAGCTTTATACACAGCACCTCAACGAGTCCTTAAGACAGGATCATTTTACAAATAACTAGTTACAAGATGATCTGCCTGAGATCACAGAGCAAAGAAGTAAAACAAGCAGGATTCAGATCCCACTGTGTCTGGTAGGAAGCCTACATATTTTTAGCAGCACTATGTTGCAAAAGAATAGTCAGGGTTGAGGAAAACGGTGAGTTTCACCATGCTTTTAATATGTCAGAAAGTGTTTTATTCTGTTAACTTATATATGCTAAGTCACTTTATATATATACATATATGTATATATATATGTTATTTTTTTTACTAGTTTTTAAGGCAGCTTATCCATGACAACTTAATTTTATGAATCTTTGGCAAGATCATTGAAATAATTCTTACAGAAGAATTGTTACATAGTTAAGTAATTGCATTAGGGCACTATGTCATAAATGATTCTCAGTAACACATTTTGCCCACACAGTGAACTGTTATTCAAGGTGTGGTTATGCCCAAAGGTCTAATAAATGAAATCAGCACAGACTTGTTTTGAAGAAAATGGCCTTTCATCATCAGCCCTTATCTCGCTAATGGGGAAACAAGTGTAAGCAAATGGATATTTACCCCCATCAGAGAGATTTACCCCTGGGAGCTGTGGATAACAAGGCCTGATGGTTCCAGTGTGCATGCTTGTCAGTGACGTGTGGGGTACCCTCCCTGTTTGAGACTGAAAGATGATTGAGTTCTGTGGGTAAAGGACTTAGTGTAGTGTCTGGCTAGAGCTGCTTGAAAATTAGCAACAGTGACAAGAGTAGATAACATATATAAGTGACTTGACTCTATCAATAACCTTAATAAAGGGACCCAAGCCACCAGATGACCAGTGAGTTTACGTAGGGCATGCATATGTAGCAGGAATTTTTAAGAATTTAAGACCTGTGGAAAGGAAGGAATGAAACAAGTACCTGCCACGCATCTCTCCCTAGAGTAAACGCCTATGGCCTTGGACCCTTTCTGAGGAAGAGGGAGCGAGGCCCCAGACTGTGAGATGGCTTGCTGTATTCTAGCCCCTGACGTTACTGTTTTTTTCTGGAATCTAAAACTTTGCTGGGAAGGGAACAGATCATAAAGGCCCTGTTACCTCCTCCAGAGTGCGTGGACTTCGTGAAGCAGGTACCGCAAGGGCCGTGAAAAGTTACCGTCAGCTTTGTTCCTGAAAACTGAACCCTACGAATACTTAGTAGTGCTTTTGCTCTCCAGATTTCTCTCTCACTCTGGAAAACAACCCTCGAAAAGCCTGTTGTTGGAAGGCCTTCCTTTTGACCTTTGGTATTCGTCATGCTTGGGAGTTCTCTGGGGCCCTTGGCATATTCTCTGCGTGGCTTTGACGGTTTAAGCTCTGGGTTCCTTGGGGTTCTCACATAGCACGTTGCACATTGCCCCTCGGAAGAAAAATTGCTTTAAAGCTTCTCTGACATTTTATTTCATTGTTTGAAACTAGGGAATGTGCCATGGTCGGCAGGTCAGAGCTTCTCCCAGGCCCCGTGGGACTTTATGAAGAAAAATAAAGTGGAGCAAGTCGCTGTGCTTTTATCAGGTACGGAGAGTCCGAGCGGGCGGCGTGCTACACAGTCCTGCGGCTTCCTGGTTGTCTCGCGGTGCTCGTTCTTACATCTGCCCGTTTCTGCCATGTTCTCTAGCAGTGCGTGTGTGTGTCTCCCTCTGCTAAGTAATTAGACGTTTTTTGAAATATTTGATTAAGGAGAAGAAAGAAGACCGTATTTCTCACACCTGTGCTGGTCTCCATCCTGATGATTGATTGCTGCCATTCTTTTTTTTTTCTTTTTAAGATTTTATTTATTTGAGAGAGATAGTGGGGGAGGGGACAGGAGGAACGGGGAGGGGGGCAAGCATATTCCCTGTTGAGCAGGGGAACCTGCCATGGGGCTACATCTCAGGACGCTGACCCTGAGACCATGACCTCAGCCGAAATCAAGAGTTAGATGCTTACCCAACTGAACCACCCAGGTACCCTGCTGAGATTCTGGTCCTTCTCTCATTAGGAGCAAGCCAGAGGCAAAACCTAAGTTGCAGAGAAAGTGACAGAGACTGTTAAAAAGAAATGCCTCCTGTTACTGTCAAGTCCAGTGTATGATTAATATGATCATTGTAATAGTACAATGTCATGTTTGGTGAACACCTGTTACTTGCTAGGCCCTGTCGTTTACAGCACATTACAAGTATAAATTCATTTCATCTTTTTTTTTTAAGGATTTTATTTATTTTTTTACAGAGATACAGAGAGGGAACACAAGCAAGGGGAGTGAGAGAGGAAGAATCAGGCTTCCCGCTGAGCAGAGAGCCCAATGCAGGGCGTGATCCTGGGGCTCCGGGATCCTGACCTGAGTCGAAGGCAGACGCTTAACAACTGAGCCACCCAGGCACCCCTTTATTTCATCCTTGTAACAACCCAAAGAGATACATATTTGTGTTTACCCTCATTTTACATACAAAGAAATTAAGGCTCACAAAGATTAATTTTCTTGTCTGAAGTTGTATAGCTAGTAAGTGTTACAAAAATCCTCAGTTTCTCTGCCCTTAACTCTAAAAGGGATTTCATCATGTATTTCCCATTGTTGGGAATTGAGTCTTTAAAAGTTTAGGTAATAAAGTTTCAACTAATAAAGTTGTATTCTGTTGTTTGAACTACTTATTAAAGTGGGTGTGAGGGGGAGTATGAGACTATCCTAGAAAATTCCTTCAGGCTCAAGCACTGTATTGAGAGAGTAGCAGAGCTTGGGAGGTAAGTGAGGGAGAAGATAGTCTGGGAAAGAACATAAAGGCTAACCCCCAGCACTGCGTTAATGCTGTCCCAGGCTAGAACTTGCAGAGGGTTGGGATTGCCTCTGATGACACCTGCTTATAAACAGTACAATACTGAAACCGGCCATCAGAGCAGATACTAGCGCTAGCACTTGAGCTAGGACCTCTGGCCCTGGCTGTGATTGACAGGAGGTGGGTGATCTGCTCAGGCGAAGGAAGGGCAGCTGGGGAGCTTTGGGGAGGCCAGGAGCGCAGGCCATTTACCAGCCAGTTCAACGTGTTAGACAGTGTTTTCACAGTGGTGAAGAGACAGAGGTACCTCCTGACCAGAGGTCAGCTCTGCTTACATAAATCAACAAATATTATTGTATCCTTTATGAGAGGTTTTATTGTATTTCGATCATTCATATTTAATAAGGAAGAACCGGGGTGCCTAGCTGGCTCAGTCGGTTGAGTGTCTGGCTCTTGATTTTGGCTCTGGTCATGATCTCGAGGTTGTGGGATCGAGCCCCCTATTGGGCTTATGCTGGGCATGGAGCCTGTTTGAAATTCTCTCTCTCTCTCCCTCTGCCCCTCCTCTCTTTCTTTCTCTCTACTTTAAAAAAATAAAAAAGGGAGAACAAATTTTCCTTCTGTGTATTGCTTTCTTATAGGTCCTCAAGATGGCTGCCTCAGTAGCGTGACTTATGCGTCAATGATCCCTCTTCAGATGCTACAGAACTACCTCAGGCTGGTAGGTGGATGTTGCCAAGCGGAGTCTTAAACTCCTATCTCTGGTGCTGGAATAGCTTGGTTGGCCCATTTTTATGTTTGAAAGAGTGTGAGCCCCCACTCACCCTGTGCCCTAACCCTGTGACCTTCCCCAGCAGCCCTTTCCCTATAAGGCCGCTGGTCACTTAATTCGGGGTTTCTGTTATGGTCATTCATGCCTGACCCAGGGACTGCCCGTTATCTGTTAAGTGTGAAAATTGGAGCAGGAGGAGATTGTCTTTCCCCAGCATGGATTGGACATCAAGTAACAGCATCAGTATGAAAGAGAATGGTTATTGATCCTTTGCTGTAAACTTGTATACTTGAAAACTAAGTTAAATATGCTGGTAGTGGTTAAAGTATTAATTTGGCCCCTTCAACAGAAACAGAGCAGTTATACTTTAAACAGTACAGAAGTTTGGTTTTTTTTCCAAACAGAGAAATCTCAGCAGGTGAAAGAGCCAGGCAGGGGTTGGGGGGCAGGGTGACCCCGGCAAGGTGTCAGCACCTTCTTTCTCGCCGGGCCACTCTGACCTGGGGTGTTGCATGTGTGGCTCAGAGAGAGTCACCAGGTTTTAGCCTGAGGGAGAAGAGCCTGGAGGGCAAGCGCCTTTCTGGGGAGTCGCACAGATCATTTCTACCCACAACCCACGGACCAGAGTTACGACACAGGTTCACACCTAGCTGGGATATGTGGTCTCTTGCTGGGCAGCCATGCACCTAGCTAAAACTAGTTCTGTTGTTAAAGGGAAGAAGAATATAGAAGAATATGATTACCAAGAGAGAGTAGCATATTCTAGACAGTGAATAGCTGTAATGCTTTTCATTTGTCCAGTACTTACTACATGCCAAATGCTCGTACACATCTTGTTTATGCCTCAGAACATCGCTACGAGGTAGATAGCACCATCCATTTTATGAAAGAGGAAATTGAAACAGAGGTCCCGTAATGTGCTCAAGGCCACAAGATGAGTGAGTGATTCGCTCGGACTACCCAGTTCCTGCGACGGGCAGGGCTCTTTGTGTGACATCCATCTAAACTAAAACTAATATTGAAAGTAGAAAACTGAAGCAAACATCCATTTTGCTTGTTGTCTTAATTTGGAAACCTTTTTAAAAATGAATGGATTTGCCTATGGCGCTTTATAAAATTGTTCCCATTAACTATCAGTTGGTGTCTCTGTTCCCCATGAAATGTATTCACAACCATTCTGTTGATGTTCTAGCTAAACTCAAAGCTGGGACTGACCTTTGTAGAAGTAGCCACAGTAATATAGAAACATTTAGAGGCTTTACAGTTCAGAAGAGAAGATGTCTTGTAAATCTGAGACTTTCAGTTGTTTTGTCATGTGTTCCTGTCTCCCTATAACCCCAAAGTAGGCCTGAGGCTTACTATAGTTGGGAAGGAGGGCTGTCTTCTTCCTGTGCTTTATGAAAGTTGAAGTTGTGTGACCAGTTGGTTTTCAGGAATGTGAGCCTAGGCTCCAGTAGAATGAGCTTCTAGAACCACTTTCTTCTCTCCCTTCTCCCTCCTCAGCTTCTCTGTACCAGGCAAGGTTCTGGCTCAGCGATTTTCATTCACTCAGATGATAAAATAAACAGAAAGGTGATGAAGCAAATTACAGCTGCACATTAGGCTTGACTGAGCAGGTCTGTCAAATGAGAAATGCCTATTAGTACATTATATCCAGAGTATTCCAAGTCCATGTATATGTGTGCCCCCTAATTCATAAGACACGGTGACTACCAATGGCCAACAAACCAGACTGACGAGTTGTTAGTTCTATTCTCATTTTAATGAGTGTACACAAAGGACTTTTTTTTTTTAAGATTTTATTTATTTGACAGAGAAAAACACAGCCAGAGAGGGAACACAAGCAGGGGGAGTGAGAGAGGGAGAAGCAGGCTTCCCGCTCAGCAGGGAGCCTGATGTGGGACTCCATCCCGGGTCTCCGGGATCATTACCTGAGCTGAAGGCAGCCGCTTAACCAACTGAGCCACCCAGGCGCTCCAACACAAAGAGCTTTTTAAAATACAACAATCAACCCCTGGATGAAGATAGTAAATATTTATCATGTATTTTAACAATCACTTCAAAATTTAAAGTGACTCAGGCAATAATCTAATACCGTGGTTGTGAATGTTCCGTATGAGATGACAGATGACAACCCTCCCAGTGAGACAGATAATGTGTTAAGGCATGTTTGTATCCTGTTCGGTTATTTAACTCAGTTGTTCAACAAGTATATTTATGGAGAGCCTTCTAAATGCAGACAGTGTTTTAGAAACTGAGGCTATACCAAGGTGTACGGTGCATCCCCTGACCTCATGGGGCTTACATTCCAGTGGGAGAAGACAAATAAAAAGGTGAGTAAATGCACCTGTAATGACATGGCCAGCCACATAGACAAGGGTGCAGGGAAGCGTGCATGCGGAAAGGAAAACAAAGCACGTAAGGGGGTAAAGAGCTAGCGGGAGGGGCGGCAGGAAGAACTTTGGGATGGCGTTGTTAGCGAAGACCTTTCTGTAGAGACAGAGAGAAAACTAAATGAGGTGAAGACGGCAGCCTGGTGACGGTGCTTGAAGCAGATCGAACAACAGCTCCCAGAGTGTCTGTGCGGCAGGGAGGTCTGAGAGATGACCGGAGGCTCGGTCATCTGGGATCATCGCAAGGACTTTGCATTCTGTTCCAGGTGTGCTAGAAAGCCACTGGTAGGGTTTGAGCCGGGCAGTGACACATCCACCCGGTGCCACAGTAACTGGAGGCACGCACATTGATAGGTCTTTGAATTGTTGAAAATCTGTACAGCATGCACACCTAGTAATATCTGACTTTATTGAGTATTTATTATATGCCAAGCTCTGTTGTAAGATCTATGGATTCTTTCTTTTAATCATTCCACAAGGGTAGGTATTTATAGCAGCTACCCCCATTTTACAGGCGAATAAACCAAGATTGAAGGTAATTTATCCAAGGTTCTCAGCATGCAAATGGTAGAACCTAAGGAGTTGCACCTAGTCTGTCTCCATTCTCATGCACATCATAATAGTTTATTCTAGTTAAGGAGGCACAGTAACCAGTTTAACTGTATATGTAAATTTATTACATAAAATGCATATAGTAAAGCCCTTATGTAGAAAGCCATGTAGACTGAAGACTTTAAATCAGATTTGTCTCTTTTTTTCTTTATGGTATTATTTTTCGGTGCTTTCATTGTATGATAAAAATAATACAAATCTTAAATGTTCATTCTTACAGTTAATAAGGAAACATTTAACTTGACTGAGTTTTGAATTTTATAATAGCTGAACTTTGTGCATTAACTCAGACTTTTCCTAGCCAGTTGCAGTTTTTATTAGCTTATTTGCAACCTTCTTTTTTAATACTTCAGTGACTATGAGTAATTATTACAGTAGAATACTTGAATAGATCATCCTCATCTGAACACTACTTTGAGATGTGGGACTCCGAATCCCCTAGGACATAATTCTTGAGATTCCCCTGCCTGGTAGCCATCCACCCCTATCAATATGTGCCACACTAACCATCAAGAAGCACGACTAGGAAATTCCACCTGCTCTTCATAGAGTCCCAGAATAAATTTGCCATGTTCCCATAAAAATAGTGATGTAAATGATGATGGTTATGTATCGAAGGCCACAAATCTTGGTCACCTCCAATTGCAAGTGGCTGGCCCGGTTCTAGCCTGATCTCTATGGAGCATGGAGGACTAAATGTAGGTAAAGTCCTAGCAGAGGGAAGAAGCCAGTTCCCTGGTATGATGAAGTGCGGCTCCAACCCCAGTGAATCTTTTGGCTTCCATGGAGATAATGGAAGACGACTCTGGGCGGCAGGGCAAGTGCCAACCCAGAGGAGGTCTGGAGCA
This sequence comes from Spilogale gracilis, assembly GCA_004023965.1. Taxonomy (NCBI): domain Eukaryota; kingdom Metazoa; phylum Chordata; class Mammalia; order Carnivora; family Mephitidae; genus Spilogale; species Spilogale gracilis. The sequence goes on from PITA01031643.1 coordinate 14,655, forward strand.
CAACAAGTTCTTGAGTGTTAGAGGCTGGGTGACAAAGGAACAGTTAGATCCAAAGTTATATATCTATGTATGTTTGTTCTGGGTTTTTGGGGGGTTTTTTTGGAATAACTACAATACCAAATTCTTATGTCTGTGTTACTAAATGAGGGCCTGTCTTTATGTGACATGAGTAACCAAGTCCAATCTTGGCCTTTAATGTTTCAGTAAACTACTTTTTAAAAAAACTTACGGTGTGTTTCTCTCTATAAACTGTAAGTTCTCTTAAATTCCCTTATTCTTTCATACCTGTTCTA
>PITA01031644.1:0-14957 GCA_004023965.1 Spilogale gracilis
TAAAATCTTTAAGGAAAGACACAGTCCCTTTAATAGCTATTATGGACTCAACATTTGTGTCCCCAAAAAATCATATATTGAAGCTGTAACTCCAATATGATGGTAGTAGGAAGTTGGATCTTTAGGTGGTAATTATATTTATATGAGTTCATGGGAGTGGATATCACGTAAGTGTCCTTATGAAGAGGAAGAGACAGCAATGCACTCTCTTTCTCCACTATGTAAAGATGCAGTGAGAAAAAAATTGTTTACAGACAGGCTATCTGTAGAACCAGACCATACTTGCAATCTAATCTTGGAATTTCCAGCCTCCTGAACTGTGAGAAATAAATGCCCATTATTTAAGTTACCTAGTCTGTGGTGTTTTGCTGTAGTAATACATGCAGACAAGACAATAGCTAAAATAGTCTTAAATAATAATCATACTACCCAATACCCAATAGTAAAGACTTCTGTATAGTTACAGTAATCTGGATTGTGTTTTATTGGCGGAAAAAGTCACACATAGATAGACCACTGGAACAAAGTAGAGAGCACAGAATTAGATACACAAAAACATGCCCAACTGATTTTTGACAATGTTGTAAAGCAGTTAAATAAGGAAAGGATACTTCTTTCAACAAATAGTGTCAGAGGACTAAATATCTATAGTAAAAAGAAATGAACTTTGACCTAAGTCTCACACTGTATACACGAAATAACTCAAACTGAATAATGCACTTAAATATAAAATATAGAGCTATAAAAGTTTTAGGGAAAAAAATGGAAAATAGTCTTCAGGATCCGGTGCTAGACAAAGTTTGTAGGCTTGACACTGAAAGCATGATCTATAAAAGAAAAATTTGATGAAATGGACTTGGTCAAAGTTATAAATTTTGCTCTTTGAAAGTATTCCTTAAGAGGATGAAAAGACGGGGTACAGAGAAAATATTTGAAACCCCATACCCTACAAAGGATCAGAACTTATAATATATAAAGAAAAATATAAAAATCCAATTAAAAATGGACAAAGGACATAAACAGACATTTACCCAAATTGAACATAAATAGGTTAAAAGTAAATGGAAATATACTAAGAATCACTAGCACTTGGAAAATTCAAATTGAAATCAAAATGAGATACGAGGATATGTCTGTCAAAATGGCTAAAGTAAGAAAGAGTGACACCACCAAGTATTTGTGAGGATGTAGAGAAAGCAAATCAAATTGCTGGTGGGAATGTAAAATAGTACCACCATCCTGGAAAAGTTTGACAGTTTCATTAAAAATTAAATAAATGACCACTATATTGCTTAAAAATTGCACTATTGAGATTTTTCTCCAGAGAAAATAAAACTTATTTCCAAAACACCAAACAAATAAAAAGACAAACAAACAAAATGTACATAAATATTAAGAGCAGCTATATTGGTAATAGCCAAAAAGTGGAAACAACCTAGACCTATTTCAGTAGGATATAATCCATATCATTGAATGGAATTCATCAGTAAGATAATTAATCATTGATATACAAAACAACGTGGGTGAGGGGTGCCTGGGTGGCTCAGTTGGTTAAGCAGCTGCATTTGGCTCAGATCATGATCCCAGAGACCCAGGATTGAGTCCCACATCGGGCTCCCTGCTCAGGTGGAAGCCTGCTTCTCCCTCTCTCACTCCCCCTGCCTGTGTTCCCTCTCTGGCTGTGTTTCTCTCTGTCAAATAAATAAAATCTTAAAAAAAATAAAACAACATGGGTGAATCTCTCGAAAATTGTGGTGAGGGAAAAATGTCATTCCCCAAATGTTACTTGCTACATGATTTTATTTATATAACTACTGAAAAGACAAAATTAGAGAAATGGAGAAAGGATTAATGGTTCCTAGGGATTAGGACAAAGAATGGGATGGATTTAGCTTTAAAAAAGCATCATGGGGCGCCCTGGAGGCTCAGTTGGTTAAGCGACCATTAAGTGACCATTAAGTGTCTGCCTCAGCTCAGGCCATGACCCAAAGACCTGGGATTGAGTCCCACATCAGGCTCCCTGCTCAGCAGGAAGCCTGCTTCTCCTCTCTCACTCCCCCTGTTGTGTACTCTCTCTGGCTGTGTTTTTCTTTGTCAAATAAATAAAATCTTTGGGCGCCTGGGTGGCTCAGTGGGTTAAAGTCTCTGCCTTCGGCTCAGGTCATGATCTCAGGGTCCTGAGATCCAGGCCCGCATTGGGCTCTCTGCTCAGCAGGGAGCCTGCTTCCTCCTCTCTCTCTCTGCCTGTTTGTGATCTCTCTCTCTGTGAAATGAATAAATAAAATCATTTTAAATAAATAAATAAATAAATAAATAAATAAATAAATAAATAAAATCTTTAAAAAAAAAGCATCACAAGGTGTCCATGTAATTAGAAAACTCATTGTATTTATTTATTTATTTATTTATTTATTCCTTCATTCATTCATTATTTGTCTGTGTTCACTAAAACTGAATACTATACTATGGCTTGCAAGATGGTATCATTGAAAACTGGGAAAATATAGAGAAAAGATGTACATTATTTATAACAACAGAATATAAATTTTCAAAACATTTTAACTTATAAAATTAGGGGAAATATTACCATAATATAGGACAATTTATATATAATATTTTATTGTGGGATTTATATATAATGTATATAGCTTTAAGACATATGACAATGACAAGAAAGGATGTGACTGTTAAATTGACATATAGAATATTAACATATAGGTGTTAATATTGCCAATTAACATAAAATATATGTTATTTGGCAATATTAACACCAATCAGCAGTAAAAATACTAAGGGATGTATAACATACTGCCTAAAGAAACCACTAAAAATAATACAAAATATCAATAATTAAATATAAAAAATAATTTAAAATCTCCCTAATATAGTAAAGTGAATTTCTGGAAAAAAAATCAAATTAATCCCCCAAAAGGGAAAAGTAACAGAAGGATAAAAAGCAGATGGAGAAAAAAAGTGATAAAATGGCAGATATAAATTCATTCATATCAAGAATTACTTTAGAGTGAATGTGCTAAACAGTCTAATGAAAAATACCCCCATGAGTTTGGTGCTATTTTTATTTTATTTTATTGTTTTTACAATAAAGAAACTTGAACTACAGAAAGGATAATCTCCCCTAAATTCACACAAGAAGTAAATGGAAGAGCTAGGATTCGAACATAGCTCCCATGATCTTAATGTCAACATTATATCAGTTAACATTTAAGTGGTTCTAACCCACCATAAATTAATTTCCAAATAGAAAAAAATATATATGAAATAATAATTTGGCTAGTCCATACAGTGTCATGAAACAAGTTAAAGATTCAATACTTACGTGAAACAATTAGAGGAAGACAAGAGACAGAATACAAATATATATTGAGTAGTGCAATGGAAACTAGAAACAGAAAGGGAGATGGACTTCCCTTAAAAAGAGAAGTGACTTGGTGCCTGAGGGGTTCAATCAGTTAAGCATCTGGCTCTGGTCAAAATCATTTAAATATCAAGGGGAGGAATAACCCCACAAAACTGGACTTAGGTGTCTTTCAGGTAACTAGCACTTTTGCTCCACTAGCTATTCTCACTTTTTAATATTTATAGAAGCTAAGTCAAACAGTACAACTTTTTTAATCCGAATTATAATTTCATTTATCCAGTTTTTCTGTATTTCTTATATTTATAAATTTGTCTCTTGTAAGACTACTCAAATAGAATGGGAAAACATAAGAGGTAGAGTGAGATCATTATTTTTACAACTCAAAAACTGCCTATCGGGCGCCTGGGTGGCTCAGTGGGTTAAAGCCTCTGCCTTCAGCTCAGGTCATGATCCCAGGGTCCCGGGATCCAGGCCCACATCGGGCTGTCTGCTCAGCAGGGAACCTGCTTCCTCCTCTCTGCCTGCCTCTCTGCCTACTTGTGATTTTTCTATGTCAAATAAATAAATAAAATATTTAAAAAAACTGCCTATCACAAATTTAAAAATATAAATATGTAAAAATGTTTTATAGGCATCTTGAGAAGAAATAAGAAAAAGAAAATACATGAAAATAAAACTAGGAAATGAAAATAAAATCTGTGGAATATTGCACCCTACCCTTAAGATACCATTAATAGACCAGTAAGATTATTTTTTTAAAGATTTTACTTATTTGACAGAGAGAGAGAACAAAAGTAGACAGAGCAGCAGGCAGAGGGAAAGGGAGAGGGAAAAGAAGACCCCCATTGAGGAGGGAGTCTGTTGCAGGACTCTATCTCAGGATCCCAGGATCATGACCTGAGCCAAAGGCAGATGCTTAACTGACTGAGCCATCCCGGTGCCCAAATCAATAAGATTCTTAATGAATCACAAAGGAGCCTATAAAAACTAATGTTACATTGTACTTACATTACATAGTTAATAAGCTTGATTCTTTTGTAAATATTTCTCTGATGTTGACTATACAAAATTAAATGTTTCATAAGATTTTTTAAAGCTTCCAATATGTATTTTACATTTTTATTCTCTAAAATCATATTTCTTTTTCCAGTAACTTAAAATGTTTCTTCTTCTTTTTTTAATACAGGAGGGAGAAGATTTTATTTATTTATTTGACAGAGAGATCACCAATAGGCAGGCAGAGAAAGAGGGGGAAGCAGGCTCTCTGCTGAACAGGTAGCCCGATGTGGGGCTCGATCCCAGGACTCTGAGATCATGACCTGAGCCGAAGGTAGAGGTTTAACCCTCTGAGACACCCAGGCACCCCTTAAAATGTTTCATAATAGAGAAATACAAGGAAACTTTACTGAGTTCGGACATATAAATGTCTGACCAACTCTGGAAAATTATATTATTTATGTCTATACTGGGCATTATCGGGTACCTGTTGGCTAAGCCCCTTTTTATTCATCTTCATAGAATGTAATATGATTCTTCCATCCTTTCAAAGTACTCTTGTTCACACACATCAAAAAAAAATGTAGCATTTGTTTAGTTTCTCCTTTGGCCACAGAATATTTCATACTTATCAATATAAAATAATATATTTTTGTATGTGAAAGGAGGGGATATTTAATTATAACTATATTATTTTACACTGTTTGAAATTTTTATAATGTGCATATGTAACTTTGATAAAAAAAATATACCCCTAACATATGCAGACTGGTTGACAGTTTCTTCAGTTAATTTTAATCCGTGCTAATGTATTTGCAAAGATACTTAGGCTATTCTACATAGGATCATGTTGAAATAATATAGAATTAAAAATTACTGCTAAATAAGATCAAAGATTATAATAGTAAAATCATTTTTGCCAACACTTAGTGTACCTTTATGATATAAGTATACTTAATTTCCAGTAATAATGGACTAATTAGACATTAGACATGTATTAAGACTATAAAAATGTCTTAGAAATATATGGTTATAAATGAAAAGGGTTATTTAGAATTTACCAAATCAAAAATGACACAAATAAATGGGAAACTCCATGATTGTGGATTGGAAGAACAAATGTTAAAATGTTCAAATTTCCCAGCTAAAGTGGAGTTAAGATAGCAGAGTGATGTGGGAAACAAAGGCAGAAGGAAATACAGATAAAATTAAATGTCCTTAGGGGCGCCTGGATGGCTCAGTCATTGAGTGTCTGCCTTCGGCTCAGGTCATGATCCCAGAGTCCTGAGATCAAGGCCCACATCAGGCTCCCTGCTTGGCGGGGAGCCTGCTTCTCCCTCTCTCATTCCCCCTACTTGTTCAGTCTCTTGCTGTGTTTCTCTCTGTCAAATAAATAAAATCTTTAAAAAAAACAGCTAAATGTCCTTTTAACCAGCAGCATATTGACAAATACTTGAGATAGGCAGAATATAATAGTCTTCCAGGATCCTAATTCATTAGCATATGGAAGTCCTTTTGAAACTTCCCATTACTTTTCCTCCAACCCCAAGGTATATAATCAGTTGCTCCTCACAATCCCTGGTAAGCTGGAAGCAGCAGGCAGCACCAGAAGCAACTCTTTCTTCCCACAGGTCTTGTCCTGTGCTTTAATAAAACCACCTTTTTTTGCACCAAAGATGTCTCAAAAATTTTTTGTTGGCCATTGACTCCAGACCCCCAAAAAACTACATCAGAAGTAATAGGGGGATGTCAGTTTTGTCCAGCAAACCCTGAGGCAGAGAATAAAAAGATTACTCAGACACTTTAGCAGGAGAAAAGAGAGGGCTTGGGGATCAGATGCTCTAGTGGCCAAAGGTCCCCAACCAAGCTCTGCATCCACTTTTATTGAGAGTGTTATCAATACATCAAGGGAATAAGAAAAAAAAAGGAGTGTGAAGCTTTAATGATCATTAGAATAAGCTGCGATCATGACACGTGTGCAGGCAAGGAGTACATGGAGTATGTGACCTCCAAAGATAATGTTTCTCCTAACTTAAGCATTTACTCCCTGGATGAGCATGCTAAGCAGCCATGAGGATCTGGCTGTTTTCAGCACAGACACCTTAAAGAGGGCCCAGTTTTCTGGACACTCCTTCTTTGCTTTTCAATTAGTCTCATCCAGAGAGGCATGTGTTTATTAAATCTCATCTAGCTAGGTGCTGTGAATTCCCACAGGACTCTGAGCTTGCCTCATCCTTCCAACAGAGCAAGATCAAAATGCAACTATCTTGAATAACTAGGAATATGATTTAAGGATTAATAATTAATCTATAGAATTAGAGAAAGAGAACATGGCAGATGTGAGGTTTGGAGCCATGATTTAAGGAACAGGAAACCTGGTGGCCATGAAGAAGAGGGAACACTTTTTGTGGAGCAAAATTAGGAAGAGGGAGAGAGTGGGAGAGAGCAGGAGAGAGCAGAGAAGGTGGGGACTCACAGTATGCACCAGTAAGAATATTCCCCTGGTTGAAGTGGGAGAGATAAATTCTAAGTAAACCTTTTCAGCTACAGTCATATATCTCTTAGACATTACCTTCTCTCTCTCTCTCTCTCTCTCTCTCTCTCTCTCTCTCTCTCTCTCTCTTTTCTTCTTGCCTTACTCTTCTTTTTTCTTCTTTCTTTCTTACTCTTTGGAGTCAGCCTTATAATTTTGTTTCTCTGTTTGCATTTTTGTTCCTTTTCCTTTTCTCTTGTCTTAGATCAGTTTTTTTTTCTTTTTTTTCTTTTCCAGACATATCTTGGTGAGCAAATCAAAGCACACCCAATTAGAGGTCCAAACACTCCCCACTACAAGTAAAGAGGAATTATCTAGAGGATGGGCAATTGGGAAAGAATAGCCAAAATGCAGCATAAGAGTGTACACAGCATACACCAGAAACACTGATGTTTTTGTTGTTGTTGATGGTATTGTCATTTTTTTTAAAGATTGCATTTATTTATTTGACAGAGAGAAACAGAGCTAGAGAGGGGACACAAGCAGGGAGAGTAAGAGAGGGAGAAATAAGCTTCTACTGAATAGGAAGTCTGATGTGGGGCTTGGTCCCAGGACTTGGGATCTTGACCTGAACTGAAGACAGACACAGTCTTTAAGACTGAGCCACCCAGGTGCCCCGTCACTTTTTTGTTTGTTTGTTTTCCCTTCCTTCCTTTCTTTCTTTTCTGGACAAAATGATAAGAGAGAAAAAATCACTCCAAAATAAAAAAAAAAGGAGGAAGTGCTGCCAGAAATTCAATCAATATGGTTATAAATAAGATGTACGAACTAGAATTAAAAAAAAAAGATTATAAAGGTACCAGCTGGGCTTGATAAAAGCACACACACACACACAAACACACACACACACACACACACACACACGAGAATCCCTTACTGTAGAGATAGAACTAAAATCTAGACATGCCAAAATTAGAAAATGCTATTACTGAGATGCAGTCCCAAGAGGAGACCATAAAAATGATGATGAATGCAGTAGAACAGTGAATCAGTGATATAGAAGATAAAATGATGGAAAATAAGGAAACTGAAAGGAAAAGATAAAGAAAAGTATTAGATTGTGAAAGAAGATTTAAAGAATTCAGCAATCCAAGAAGTGAAATAATATCCCCATTATAGGGGTCCCAGAAGATAAGGAACAGGAGCAAGGGGTGGGAGGTTTATTTAAACGAATTATACCTGAGAACTTCCCTAATCTGGGAAAGAAACAGGGATTCAAGTCAAGGAGGCACAGAGTACCCCCTTCAAAATCAATAAAAATAGGTCAATAACTTGACATAGCATAGTGGAGCTTACAAGTTTCAAAGATAAAGAGAAAATCTTGAAAGCACAGGACAAGAGGTCCTTACCCTACAAGTGTAGAAACATAAATTTGGCAGCATACCTGTCCACAGAGACCTGGCAGGACAGAAAGGACTAGCATGACATACTCAAGGGGCTAAATGGGAGGGAAAAAATGTGCAGCCAAGTACTTGAACCAGCAAGGTTGTCATTTAGAATAGAAGGAGAGATAAAGAGTTTCCAGGACAACCAAAAACTAAAGGAATTTGTGAACATTAAACCAGCCCTACAAGAAATATTAAAGGGGATCCTTTGAGTGGAGAGACAGCCCCAAAACAACAAAAATCAAAAAGGAAGAGAATCTACAGGAACAGTTATTAGAGGTAATACATTGACTCTAAATTCATAACTTTCAATAATTGCTCTGAATGTAAATGGACTAAGTGTTCCAATTAAAAGACACAGAGTATCAGAATGGATCCAAAAAAAAAAAAAATGACCCAATCCATATCTTGCCAACAAGAGACTCATTTTTTTAAAGATTTTATTTATCCATTTGACAGAGAGAAACACAGCTAGAGAGGGAATGCAAGCAAGGGGAGTGACAGAGGGAAAGCAGGCTTCCCACCAACCAGGGAGCCCAATGTGGGGCTCCAATCCTGGGACTCCAGGATCATGACCTGAGCCTGAAGGGAGATGCTTAATGACTGAACTACCCCGGCGCCCCCAAGAGGCTCATTTTTGACATAACCTCCAGACTGAAAGTAAAGTGGAGAACCATTTATCATACTAATGGACATTAAAAAATTATTTAAAAAAAGCTGGAGTAGCCATGCTTATATCAGAAAAACTAGATTTTAAACCAAAGACTGTAATAAGAGAAGAAGAAGGACACTATACATAATAAAAGTGTTTATCCAATAAGAAGAATTGTAAATATGTATGCCCCTAACTTGGGAGCAGTCAACTATATAAAACAATAACAAAATCAAAGAAACACATCAACAATAATACAATAATAGTAGGATACTTTAACACCCCACTCACAGCAATAGACAGATCATCTAAGCCAACCAACAAGGAAACATCAGCAACAAGAAACCTCTCAGTAAGGAGATAGATAATTTTGGAATAATAAGAATCTCTAAATTTTCTTTATGTATATATATATATTTATATATATATATACACATATATATACACATATATACACCATATATTTATCCATTCATCTATCAATGAACACTTACATTGCTCCCATTTCTAGGCTATTGTCTTATTCCTGATCTTAGTGAAGAAAATCTCAATTCTTAATCATTTAATATGTTATTAATTATGGATTTTTCATATATGGCTCTTATTATTTTGTGGTATATTCCCTCTAAGGCCACTTTGTTGAGTCGATAAATAGTTTGCTTCTGACAGTGTATTTGATAATCTGAAACATCTCTATCTTTGATATTAAACAAAAATCTAAAAAGCCAATCTCAAAGCTTTAAAATATTTAAGAACTGTAGCTTCTAAAGAAAATTATCATATTATAATAATGACAGTAATAATGGTTGTGAAATAAAAGTATCATGAACAATTTTATTAAGACATCTTAGAAAAATGAGTATACATGTCATAAATATAACAATACTTTTTGGATATCAACATATGAAATAACTATTTTCTTGCAATAACTTTCTTGATATAATACCTATTATATGTAGTGGTTAGTGCAGTTCATTCTCTATGTGTTCTTGTTTATCTATTTGGCATAAGCATATCCTTAATGTGAAATTTACTTTGTTTACTACTCTTACACTAACTTCTTTTTTTTAATATTTTATTTATTTTTTTGACAGAGAGAGAGATCACAAATAGGCAGAGAGGCAGGCATAGAGAGACAGGATGAGGAAGCAGGCTCCCCACTGAGCAGAGACCCCCCAATGCGGGCCTCGATTCCAGGACCCTGAGATCATGACCTGAGTTGAAGGCAGAAGCTTAACCCACTGAGCCACCCAGTCACCCTCTTACACTAACTTCTTTTCTTTTTTCTTTTTTTTTATTGTTACTAAATTTTTTTTTATTATTACTAAATTTTTTTCTAGTGTTCCAAGATTCATTCCCCATTCCCCACACCCAGTGCTCCACGCTTTAGGTGTCCCCAGTACCCACCACCAGGCTCTCCCATCCCTCCACCCCCCTCCCTCCAAGTCCCTCAGTTTGTTTCTGTGTCCAAAGTCTCTGTTGTTTCGCTTCTCTCCCTAGATTACCCTAGTTCCCATTTACTTTCTTTCTTAAATGAGATATTGTTCTCACCATTGTGATTATGCTTGATCCCTTATTTCACTGTCTTCCTAATCACAAAGTTTAGGGCAATTAACTGATGATAGAGCATTTTTTTACTTTTCATTTTCTTTCTGTCATTATACAAATGAAATGTGCTTATTGCATGTGTGTGTACTTATTACTGAGGTTTCACCAAATTCTGAACAAATATCTTTGAAATATGATAGCACACAGTTTCAAAGGGAAACATTTTATAAATAAGAAAACCAAAATTAATCCTTTCATTTTGTCTAAGAAATGATGACTCAAATTAATGTGTACTTTGTGTAGAGTCAAATAAAATATTTCAAACCAATATTATATAACAGATTATATTTTTTCAATCCACTGTTACTACAATTTGCAAAGATGCTATTTAAAATTGCCAACCCCATCCTGAGACAAATAATTTATCGATTTATTTATGTATGCATTTATTTATTTATTTTGAAATATTTTATTTATTTATTTGAGACAGAGAGAGAGAACATGAATGGGTGTGGGAAGGGCAGAGGGAGAGGGAGAAACAGACTTCCTGCTGAGCAGGAGCCTGACATTGGGTGATCCAAGGACCTGAGCCAAAGGTAGAGATGTAACTGACTGAGACTCCCAGGTGCCCCCTGAGATGCACAATTTAATTTATAATAATGTTATGTCATTTTCTGAACTTTCTCAGAGAACGTATTGAAATTCTGAAAATAAAGTAAGTTTGCATTTCCTTTCCTCTAAAAAATAACATATATATTGTATAACACTTCTTGGGTGGAGGCAGGGGACATTGGGGAATTAAAGATTGTATGTGATAACTCCAAGAATGTTAGAATCAGGACACCTGGGTGGCTCAGATGGTTAAGTGTCTGCCCAGAGTCCTGGGATCAATCTCCACATTGGGCTCCCTGCTCCATGGAGAGCCTGCTTCTCTCTCTGTCTCTCTCTCTCTCTCTTCACCTCTCTCTCTATCTCTCTTCACCTCTATCTCTGTCTCTCTCTCTGTCTCTCTCTCTGTCTCTCATGAATACATAAATAAAACATCTTTAAAAATGTTGGAATCACTGATTTAATAGTAAATAATGTCGGATGATACATTCTTCAGAAATAAATATAGCATTAACTCAAAAAATTATTTGCCCTTTGCCAGTGTACAAGAAAATAAATGGTTCAGTGACTTGCTAGTGGGCCCCTCAGCCTATCGTTCTTCTAGGTCACTGGCCTAAATCAAGTTTGAGTTAAGTATAACGTATGCAAAAAAGAAAAAAAAGTATAATGTATCCTATTACTATCAGCCTACTGTTGATTGTCCAATGTCAAATGAGCTGGTAATTTCATTTTACTATGCAAGTCATCAACATATAAAACAAAATGAAGCATGATAGCTTTATTTGGCAATATGCCCAAAGCAGACCAAGAAGTAAAAAATGCCAAAACTGAAGTTCAATAAATCAAGCAGTCTGCCAGATGCTATGGATGGAGTAAAGAGTGAGGTGCTAAGAAATATTTAGGATGCACATAGGAGGCAGAAAATAGGACAACATATTGAAGAAAATTCGTTATGGTAGGAAACAACACATTTCTATATCATCAAAACAGAAAATGTATAGGACGTAAGAGAGAGATAGGAAAAACAGACTTTTAACATGTTCTTCTAGTCTAGAGCAACACTGTTGACCCTCTACCATTTTATGCTGTCTCCTAAGCATATGCAGCATATACTATCTCCAGATATCAGAGATCTGATAAATGATTATTCATTCATTAATTCATCATTACAGACACATGTTCAGTGCTTAGACTGTGTTAAAGTCACTATGACATGTTTTGTAAACCTGCTCTTGATGGAGGCAGACCAAGTTGATAAGTCCTTCAGATTAAGAGCATAGCACATTGCACTAGAGTAGGCTTTTAATCTGGAATCTGTGTACTTCTGGATATATAGATATACCTTATAAAGGTCTATAAATTTTTTGGATTCTTTCATCAGGTTAAAAAATGTCCATTGCCACCAAAATGTTAAGAACCACTTTTGTGTTTATCTTATTAATTAATTTAACCAATATTTATTTTGTACCTAATCTTCTCCCATTTCCTAGGTCAGTGATTTTCACAATAGTTTTCCTGGACCAGTAACATCAGCATCATCTGAGAATTTGTTAGAAATGAAAATTCTTGGGGCACCTGGGTAGCTCAGTCATTAAGTGTCTGCCTTCACCTTCATCTCAGGTCATGATCTTAGAGTCCCGGGACCGAGCCCCACATTGGGCTCCCTATTAAGTGGGAAGCCTGCTTTTCCCTCTCTTACTCTCCCTGCTTATGTTCCCTCTCTAGCTGTGTTTCTCTCTGTCAAATAAATAAATGAAATCTTACAGGAAAAAAAAAAGAAATAAAAATTCTCTGGCCCCACCCAGTCTTACTGAATTAGAAATTCTGGAGTTAGATCCAGCAATTTTTTTTCAATTATCCCTCCAGGTGATTCCCATGCATATTCAACTTTGAGAGAAACTGATTTAGTAGGATATATATGCTGCATAAATAGAAGTTTTCTATCCTCTGATTTGATTTTTATTTTTTTAAATCAAACTCTACTGGGGAAATAGGTCCATTCAGGGGATATATAGGAGTAGAAGGGTGTAGAAACTAACATTTACTGAATTTCAGATACATGCCAGATGTCTTAAATATGTGGTCTCATTTGTGTAAACACACACACATATACAGGAATACACACACACATATATATGTCATAGGTATACATTATATATTATATAATATTTACATATATTATTTAATACATATGATATTTCATGATAATACTATGAAATGGTAATTATCTTTATTGCATAAATGGAGACTTATTGCTGTAAAATAATTAGGTAAAAGTGTCAGAGCAACAGAGAAGGAAAGCAAACAATCCAATGTAAATGATCTCAAACTATATAGAGGCCTAGTATATATAAAAATATAAGCTTTGATAGTTAATCAATGAAAAGTTATGTACTTAAAATCTTTTCACCCCCTTAGAGCTCACAGGTATCCTTTTAATTTTATTTAGGTGCATTTAACCATGTTTATATTGTTCTTTTACATCATACACAAGTATATACGTACATCAGGCAAACAAAATGGAAAACTGTAGAAAAGTAGGCAGGCTGAAGTTTCTTTCTTTTTTTTTTCTGTAAGATTTAGCACACCTGGCTAACTATTCTGTCTGGTACATTTGAGGTATCTAGGTGTATAGACTTTAGACTCAAAATGAAATTATTCTTTCGCCATAGCTACATGAACTAAAACAAGTTTAGTCCCGTAGTTTCTGATCCAACAACACTTTAATGAGCTTATTTTTCTTAGATATTCTTTGCTTCAGTGCAAATCCCCCTATTATTTTCCCAGGAGTCATTTCTTCCTCTTAAGTCCTTATGTAATTTCTGGTTAGTTGACATACTACCAAAGGCTTCAAAGTACATAAAACAATCCTATTTTATATACCAGACTATTTTAAACTGATAAGAACAGATACTACACTTGATCTTAGCCAAAAGGCCAAGAAGCGATTTTATACCAGACTATTTTATAAAACTCTACATATTATACCATGTTTCCTGTGCAAGTCAATGAGTGTAGCTTATAAGCTCTTCAGTCCATTTTAATACAATAGGAAATTAAAATTTTATGTGTGAAATATAATTATAAATGTTGATCTACAGGAAACATATGATATAATATATCAATCAAGATAATTTGAGAGGAAAACTAAATCTTAACAAGCACTTCTTGTCAATTCTAACTAAAATTCTAATGTGAACTTTATTAGGTAGCTTAACACATACTATTTGATCACATTATCTTTATGTTATATAATAGATCTTAACATTTCCATTAAAAATTAAAACCATGAAACTACTTGTTTCCAGCTGCAGGCATTAGTTGAATTTCTTCATCCTAAATAAGACCTACAGACTGATTTTCATACAAATCAGTTGCTAGTGCTACATTATCTTAACTTATATGTACGATTCCCACTATTCCTTTCTACCTATAATGTTAAGAGTATACAATTTATAAAAGACTGCAGAATTATTTTTTTCCTAATCCCTCAAACATGCCTTACACAGACTATTAAAGAGATAGCAGGTTTTATAAAAGGGGAAACTCACATTTTGCTAAATTACCTAGAAACAATTATATTTTCTACTTCATATTATTAAATATTTTCAGAACATTAAACTTATATTGTGATCTTAAAAAGATGAAAATAAAAGTTTTTTTTTTTTATTGTTACTAAATTTTTTTTTCCAGTGTTTCAAGATTCATTCCCCATTCCCCACACCCAGTGCTCCCCGCTTTAGGTGTCCCCAGTACCCACCACCAGGCTCTCCCATCCCTCCACCCCCCTCCCTCCAAGTCCCTCAGTTTGTTTCTGTGTTCAAAATCTCTGTTGTTTCATTTCCCTCCCTAGAT
>PITA01031645.1:0-14966 GCA_004023965.1 Spilogale gracilis
CCGATTAAAACTCTTCAAAAAATAGGGATAGAGGGAACATTCCTCAACTTCATAAAATCTATCTGCAAAAAACCCACAGCGAGTATCATTCTCAATGGGGAAAAATGGACAGCCTTCCCATTGAGATCAGGAACAAGACAAGGATGCCCACTCTCATCACTGTTGTTCAACATAGTGTTAAAAGTCCTAGCAACAGCAATCAGACAAAAAAAAGAAATAAAAGGTATTCAAATTGGCAAAGAAGAAGTCAAACTCTTCACAGATGACATGATACTTTATATGGAAAACCCAAAAGACTCTACTCCCAAACTACTAGAATGCATACAATTCAGTAATGTGGCAGGATACAAAATCAATGCACAGAAATCAGTTGCATTCTTATACACTAACAATGAAAATATAGAAAGGGAAATCAGGGAATCGATTACATTTACCAGAGCACCAAAAATCATAAGATACATAGGAATAAACCTAACCAAAGAAGTTAAGGATCTGAACTTGAGGAACTACGGAACACTCATGAAAGAAATTGAAGAAGACATAAGACAGACGGGCATTCCGTGCTCATGAATCAGAAGAATAAACATTGTTAAAATGTCTATTCTGCCCAGAGCAATCTATACTTTCAATGCCATCCCCAATCAAAATTCCACCAACATTTTTCAAAGTGTTGGAACAAACAACCCTAAAGTTTATATGGAACCAAAAAAGACCCCAAATTGCTAAGGAATCGTTGAAGAAGAAAAACAAAGCTGGGGCATCATGTTACCTGATTTCAGGCTTTATTAGAAAGCTGTGATCACCAAGACAGCATGGTACTGGGGACCCTATCCTTAAAATTTCTCTTATATACCTGAATGTTAATATCATAGTTTCCTTAGAGGATGTTCATCATAATATAGGACTTTTGGGTACCTAAAACCACTAAGACCCAACAAATGATTTGTCTCTCAATTGATGAATTCCAAGAATTTCTAGAACAGGGACCCTCCAATTACAGTATGTTTACAGAATAAGGCCTTAAGCTATTTGTAAGATAAATAAGTAAATTAATGAGTCTTTTGGAAGATTAAAAAAAAAAAACCCACAACCTTTTCTCAGTTCTAAATTTTCCAGGAAGTAACTCCATGGTTACAAACATTAAATCCAAATCAATTCAACAATCATTTAAATACCTGACCTATCAGCCTTTACCCAGTCATGTCGTCATAACATTATTGTGTTCCAATCAATCATGAGGTGTGTCTCCAGTAATCTGTCACTAATTAGGGTTAGAGTACTGAAGTTTGCAAATTATTTACTTTTTTCAGAAACTTCAACCGATTCAAAGCTATCTCCATAATAACCATTCTGACTCACCTGCTTTTTAATACATGTTGCTGAATGGGCCAGAGAGAAGACAATAAGGTCAGCAAAGCAGACACTCCCCTAGGAGGTGTCTGCCTTGTGAACCGTATCAGCCATTTGTCCTGTGCTGTACAAATGGGTTTTAAACTTGTAGACAAAAGGAGAGAATCAATGGAGAAAGAGGGAAAAGGAAGAGGAGGAGGAGGAAATAGAGGGGGGATTGATGGCAGTGGCGAAGAAGGGAAGAAAAACAACCTGAGGAATGAGGAAGGAGGAGAACCCAAAGGAAACAAAGAGAATGGTCAGGAAACCGAAAGAGTGGTTTAATGGAGACCAAGGGAGCCAAGTCTTGAGAAAGGGGATGAAGTGGCCACTGTCAATTGGTCCTGAGAAATTAAGTAACACTGGTGATGTGAGGCAATTAAATTTCCCTGGAAGCCTCAGTAGGAGCAGAAGGCTGACATTAGTGCCTGAACTGAAGAGCTAAAGGAGAGGAAATAGAGCATCTAGACTCTTCCTTATTGAAGCTTGGCCTTATGGAGAAAGAGCAAGATAGAATGGTAGCTAGAGAGAACGCCAAGTAGAGACAAGAGTTAAGGACTGGAGAAACATAAACAAGTGTGTAGGCTCCAAACAATGAAGAGGAATACGTTGAAAAGATCATAAAAGGAGGAAATAATCAATAGAATAAGGTTCTATTTCAAGAAAAGACAGACTGGAATAGGATCATGAACAAGGACTGGTCTTGAACAGAAAAAGTCACACTTTTCCCTCTTAAACTGGAGGAGAGGCAGTCACAGTGAGTGCATTCAGAGGTCAACTTGTGGACAAAAAGCCAAGTCACCCACACCCTACAGACCTGCTTTCTCAATACAGGAGGGGCACAGTCATCAGTCTGGAGGAAAGGGGCTAGGGTGGAACATGGATGGTTACTGTAGAAAATAGGAGAGGGGGATGAACAGAAACTGGGAAAATTACTGCTGAGGGGCAGTGTGGGGGGCAGACTCCTGAGGCCTAACTAAGAGAGGAGAGCCAGAAAGAAAAAAAGAATCACAGGCACAATCCTAGGGAGTGTACACATTTTCCAGAAGAAAGGAAGGAGGCACTGGCAAAGACATCCAAGAGAGAATGGAAATAGTAGTGGGAGTAAAACTACTCTGTTGCTGTAGAAACTATGGTAAGGAACACTCAAAAGAAAGACCAAATGGAGAAATGATGGAGTTGATGTACAGAATCCAAAACTGCAAAGGACTTTGGATGATAAATAAAAAAATCCACCAGATTTGGCAACAACAAAGTTATCAATAATAAAGAGCTTTTCTATTATGGTAAAGATTAAATCCAATTTCAAAGAGTTGAAATAGCTATGGGAACACTTTTGACTTAACTTTAGAAATTAATAATGTGTGATATAGACATAACAGTTTGAGCAGATGGTAGTGTTTGGGGTATTTTTTTATATGAGAGAAAACTGAACATATGTGTGTGTGTGTGTGTGCGTGTGTGTGTGTGTGTGTGTGTGTGTGTGTTAGGTGCTACTGTAACTCAACAACTCTGCTACCTTATAGGATTATTATATTATTAAATGAAAGCACATTATGAACTAAAAAGTACCATACTAATATTAGGTGTTATTTTTTTCGTTACACAGAAATTCTTCTAACTTTTGAAATGTAAAAAAATCCTTATGTTTCTTGCCATTCAACATTGCATTCCTACTTTATATGAATGTAGTCATGACTCAATGAACTTTACCTCCAGGGTTCTCTCCTTGTAGCTACTAGAATTCTTGACAGCTCTGTAAGATGAAATCCCCAGACAAATTGAAAACAACAGTTGCCCTCTCAGAATTTGAACAGAGAAAAATGGGAAATTATGTTAAGTTGATTTCTATGGTCCTCATACACCTGCAGGTTATAGGGACAAAATACTGACTCTGGGGAAGAGCTTGATTTTTCTCTCTGATTTATGATCTGTTGTTAATTTAGTGAAACATATATTTCTGCCAGGCAAGACCCAGCTAAGGCTTAGGTCAAGTTATAAACCCAAGCCTTTTATCACACTCTGAAAGCAGGAAAACTCATGTCTGCAAAATGTCTTCATTAGGAAAAAAATGGTGTATTTTGCCTTAGGGTCTTTGGCTTGAGGTTTCCTTTATATTTTAAAAACCACCAGGAGAGGGGCGCCTGGGTGGCTCAGTTGGTTAAGCGACTGCCTTCGGCTCAGGTCATGATCCTGGAGACCCGGATATAGCTAATGGCTAGGAATTACTTGTGTATAGGCGAAACTAAATAAAATCCATTAAGTAGTGCGGTTACATTACAATCTATGGTTTTGTCCAAATATTTTTGTGAGCGTAGATTCTTGAACCCTTGATATGAAATCAGTGGAGCAATCTTCCTGTCTTGCTGCTGTTTTATATATTTGGGAGCAGGTAATTGAACCTATCAGAATCTCACTTTCTTCATATATAAAATCTAGATAATAAGAATTATCCTGTAAACTGAACAGTCACACCTTGTTGGACACAGTAGGCAATGGACACTTCACCTTTATCTTTACAGAGTCTTCAATATTCAGAAGTCAGTATTACTGAAAAAGCATATTATCTCTTAGTCATTGAAAAATTCTGGCACTCAGATTTTAGCTACAGGTTTGGAACAGAGCATCTGTGGAAAATCAACCCCGGCCATAAAAAGGTAAGATGGGACATAAAACAGACCTTTAATGTTGGTCACATGAAAGAAAATTGGGGGCAAGATGGAAAAAAATTTTTTTGAATATTATTTTAATACCAGTCATCACCCAAAAATTGCATTCTATACACTTTGGGTTTTTTTTCTAAATCTTTTCAAATTAATTTAAACAGCCCATGTCTCTTTATGCCTTTTAGTACAACTTAACATATGGCTTAATAAGTCTGCATTTTAGGAGACATAAATAAGCATAACTTTATGGAAACCCATATTAGTTTAAATGAGACAGCTTCAAATTAGAAGATTTACATAAAATTATCAAATGTAATATTTGGCTATCCCATATTTTCTCATGTCTAGTGAATTTCTTGGGCTGTCTACTCGGAGTGAAAAGATGCTTAGTAAGGAACAAGGGCAATCTTTTAGGCCAATCTTACATAAGAAATGCATTGGCAGCCAATCTTTCCAGCCATCTTTGTCATAGGCTGCTGTCTGCTGAAGACTTGAACAGTGCAGTGAGCTCCTGAAGGAGCAATGAGTCACAGGCAACACTTGCCACATGCACTATCCTCAAGGTAAATGCATGTCATGAGACAAGGCCACAGAGACCTAAAATAGTCTGAACCTGTCACTTAGTACCCAAAATAATTACTCAAGAAATAGCTCTTTCTAAAGGGACAAATTACCCCATCAGCATAAAATGACATTCTTGTGAAATTGTTGGATAATGTCTTTTAAAAAAAAAATTTCCTGGTGATCACCCTGACATGAAAATTATCAGTTAAAATCACAGCAGTGAAAGGAAGTCAAGAATTGTTTCTCTAAAATCTTTTCTCAGTTCCAGTCTAGGCTTGAAGTCTCTCCCTCGGAAGGATCACAGTAGGAACTGGTCAAGAGAATCCATAGCAATCAACTGCCAGGTAAACCAAAAAGAAAGCACCTGAGAAAGACCAGAAAGACTGCAAGGTTTCCATGGAAAGAAGGCAGAAAAAGCAGCCTACAGTCCAGGTTCCCAGTGCAGGTGCCTGCTGAAGACACATGTCCTGTCACAGAGCACATGAGAGAGACAGCTGAACACAAAACTTGACACATAGGATTAACCAAAGCCGAGGTCTGCCAAGTGTAGTTTCCAAGAGCTGCCATAACAAATTACCACAAACTGGTTTTAAAAAGCAGAAATGTATTATATCACAGAAACAAATGGCCATCCATTACCAATAGGATCTGGGAACTTGTGGCACCAAGTGAGGAATTAGAATATTAAAAGGCTCAAAGTAACCTTCCAAATCACCAAACCTGACCACCTTGTGAATTTCTTGGGCTGTCACCAAATAGAGGATATAGAGTTAATAGAGGGTTAACAAATCTTTCAAACAGAGCAATTTATAACCAACTATAATTTTGAGACCCAGGATACAAGCAGTTGTCTTCACAGATTGAGCAAACTGTTACTTTTTTTATTTTAATTTTTTTAAAAGTAGGTTCCATGCCTAGTGTGGAGCCCAATGCAGGGCGTGAAGTCCCAACCTTGAGATCAAGACCTGAGCTGATATCAAGAGTCTGGACATTGAATCGAATGAGCTACCCAGGTGGCGGGAGGCAGTAAATTGTTATTAATAAAAAGCACTAAATAGTAAAAATGATTCACTTTTCTTATACACAAGGATAGATTGAAGGGTGTGCCCATAACCATCTCACCCAAATCACTTGCATTTCTTGTGTAGGAGAGAAGTGGAGCAAGAGAGTACAGATAGAACTAGAGGCTCTAGTTGTTCATAACCCACAACCCTTCTTATCTCTGCCTCCAAAGAAGTATGTTGAACAGGAGAATGTCATTCAGATGTATACCCCCATACAAAGAAGTTTGAAGACCTCCATTCTGTGCAACTACAGTGCCAGGTAAAAATTGTGTGATACACCTGTGTACTTTCTGGTTTCTAGACACACACAGAATTGCAGTAGAGGGTTTCAAGGGCAATTTTTCCCACCCTTTTAGCTGTCTTTGTATATTGTTTTTCCTTTCTTAGATGTAGCAATCCTTGAGGCTGCTCTAAAAAAAAAACCTAGGAAATGGGGGAAGCAATAGAAAGGAGGATTTGAGAGAAATATCAAATGGCAGAGTACAACCTCAAAGCAGGACGCTTAGCTAGAGAAGGCTGAAATGGAGAGCACAGAAAATGTGTAAGAGGCAGAATCAAAGGAAAATCTTTCCCATGCACTACTGAAGACCTATCAGATACAAAATTATTGCCCTCAGTCCTCTCCCTTCCAGCAGGAGGAAAAGGAAGAAATATAAGTTAGATAAGGAGGGCGAGAGGCCAAGAGAGACAAAAGTATGTATCAGATGCCTACTTTAGACCAAGAAACTTGCTACCTGTAGACGATATATCTCATCGCATCTTCACATTTTAAAGCATCAGGTGTTATCCTCATTTCACAGATGAGGAAACTGAGGATCGGTGTATCTGAATACTCTACCCATTGTCACAATGCTTGTCCCTGATGCAACTATGATGAAATCTAGAAATCTCTGACCCAAGGCAGCTCTTCCCAAGAAAAGAAGTGGAAACAAAGAAGGCCAAAGTCTTCCTTTCAGGTTGTTTCTTAGAAACAGAAAATTCACATGCTTTTAGATACAAACATTTTCTTGAGAGCAAAAAATAGATGAAAAAGTGTGATTTGGATACTGCTTTGGATGAATATCTTAAATCTCTGTATAAGAAGCCAACAGTATGGGTGCCTGGATGGCTCAGTCAGTTGAGCGTCTGCCTTTGGATCAGGTCATGATCCCAGGGTCCTGGAATGGAGCCCCACATTGGGCTCCTCTCTGCTCAATGGGGAGTCTGCTTCTCCATCTCTCTCTTCCTCTGTTCTCATTCTCTCTCTCTCTCAAATAAATAAAATCTTTTTTTTTTTAAAGAAGCCAACAGTGTAGAAAAATGAAAACTATCTTTAGACTAGTTTAATGGAGGCGGTGAGAGGCTGAAAAACCAGGTGGAGCTTCAAGACTAAACAATTTTAATGTAGCAGAACATAACCAGGTAAGAGATACATTATTTTCACTTTGCATTTTTATCCATCTTAAAATTAAGGTTACAGAGCCCTCATTCCAGCTGGATGGGGCTGCACTTTCAATAGGCTGGATCGTGATGTTGTATCTTCTATACAGCACAGGTGCATAGCAAATGCTTGTCAATTTCAAACTACAGGACCCACAGTATTTTTGTCACAGTATTGTCCCCAAAGGAGAGAGGATGCCTTGGAGGATCACTAAAGGCTCAATCTCCGATGTATGGACAACCATAAAAAGAAAAAAAAAAAAAACATTTGTCTTAGAGTGGGTCATCTGATTGGGGATGAATAACTTTGTAGGTACAATCCGAGTTTATTAGGTATGATAACATTTTCCTAAACAAAGCCATTTCTTCTGTTGTGGCAGTTTTCATAAATACCCAATTATAAAGTAAGATAAGTCATTTCAAAGTTAGCTTTCTCCAATGTAATAGTTTATTAAGGGTATTCTGAATATTACTTCATGTCATAAATCTTAACCAGTGGTTGATGCTGATAATTTGCTTAATGTTGATTTTCCTAAAAGGCCTAAATTGTGAATCTAATCAATTTCCTCAATCCCCTGACGCTAGACCTGACCATAATAAACTCACCTGAAGAGATGACTAACATGTTCCTAGGCCTGTACACCAAGAACATATTCAGCGTTTCCTTACCTTCTTATCATGAAGTTATTTCTCACCTAAATTCATGCAAATGGAAAATCATCTCCTTTGCCTTCAGTTAATTTCCATTTCAACGGCCACTTCCATTCTATAGTTACCTATCCATTCATTGCTAATTCTGGATTTCAGACTTCTACTTTAAACTGTCTAGTGGATATCTCTACAAGGTAGTCCCATAAGCATCTCACAAGCAGTAAAGCAGGGTGCCTAGGAGCATATCTCTTAGGGCCAAATTCACCTGGATTCAGGTCCCAGCTCTGTTTATGGCTTATAATGAGACTTCAGTTGCTGACCCCTCTCGAAGCTCCCGTTCCCACATTGATAGGATGGGAACAGTATGGCATCTACTCATTAGGTTGTAAGAATTAATTTATAAAATATTCACACAGTACCTGGTTATGGTGACTGCTCCATAAATAAACATTATAAAATATAAAACTGCACCCATCATCTCCACCTATAAGTCTGGGTCTCTCACTCAGTCCCATCCTCCTAAATTTGTTTATTTCCATTTCTATTATATCCTATGGGTCACTTAGTTTTATTCATTCCTATTCTTCTATCTTCTTTTCCTTTTAAATATTTATTTATTTATTTATTTTTAAGATTTTATTTATTTGACAGAGAGAAACAGAGCTAGAGAGGGAACACAAGCAGGGGGAGTGAGAGGGAGAAGCAGGCTTCCCGCCAAGCAGGAAGCCCGATGTGGGGCTCGATCCCGAGTCTCCAGGATCATGACCTGAGCTGAAGGTAGTCGCTTAACCAACTGAGCCACCCAGGCGCCCCCAAATATTTATTTATTTATTTATTTGAGGAGAGAGAGAGAGAGAGTGGGCAAGGGGCAGAGACAGAGGGAGAGAAGCAGACTCCCTGCTGAGCATGCCCCCCCCCAACCATGGGCCTCAATCCCATGACCCTGAAATGGTGATCTAAGCCAAAATCAATAGTCAGATGCTCAACAAACTGAGCCACCCCAGTGCCTCTTCTTTTTCTTTTAAAAACTTTTATTTTTCAGGGACACTGGGTGGTTCATTTGGTTAAGCATCTGCCTTCAGGTCGGGCCATGATCCCAGGTCCTGGGATCGAGCATTGAGCCCTCATGGTCTCCGTGGTCCACAGGGAGCCTTCTTCTTTTTCTTCTTCTTCTTCTTCCTCCTCCTCCTCCTCCTCCTCCTCCTCCCCCTCCTCTTCATTTATTAACATAGAATATATTATTTGCTTCAGAGGTACAGGTCTGTGAATCATCAGTCCTACACAATTCACAGCACTCACCATAGCACACACCCTTTCTGATGTCCATAACCCAGCCACCCTATCCCTCCCCTCACCACCCTCCAGAAACCCTCAGTTTGTTTCCTGAGATTACGAGTCTCTTATGGTTTGTCTCCCTCCCTGGTCCCATCTTATTTCATTTTTTCCCTCCCTACCCCCATGACCCCCCACTCTGCCTCTCAAATTCCTTATCAGAGGGATCCTATGATAATTATCTTTCTCTGACTGACTTACTTTGCTCAGCATAATATCCTCCAGTTCCATCCATGTCATTATAAATGGCAGGATTTTGTTCTTTTTGATAGCTGCATAGTATTCCATCTCACACACACACACACACACACACACACACACACACACACCACATTTTCTTTATCCATTCATTTGTTGATGGACATCTAGGTTCTTTCCATAGTTTGGCTACTGCAGACATTGCTGCTATAAACATTTGGATTCACGTGCCCCTTCGGATCACTACATTTGTATCTTTAGGGTAAATACCCAATAGTGCTATTGCTGGGTCATAGGGTAGCTCTATTTTCAACTTTCTGAGGAACCTCACTGTTTTCCAGAGGGGCTGCATCAGCTTGCACTCCCACCAACAGTGTAGGAGTATTCCCCTTTCAAGGAACCTGCTTCTTTCTCTCCCTTTGCCACTCCCCCTGCTTGTGTTCTCTCATGTTCTCTCTTCTCCACTATAGAAAATCTCTTTAAAAAAAAACTTTATTTTTCTAGATCAATTTTATTCACAGCAAAATCAAAAGGGAGGTATAGAGTTTTCCCATATATGCCCTGACTCCAACAAGCACAGCCTGTCCCATTATCGACATCCCCAGAAAGGCCCATTGCTACAACTGGTGAACATATACTGACATACCATAACTACTCAAGTCCATAGTTTACATCAGGGTTCACTCTTGCTGTACATTCTGTGTTTGGACAAATGCATAATGGCAGGTATCCATCGTTACAGTATCATACAGAATATTTTCACTGCCCTAAAAATCCTCTGCACCTCACCTATTTATCACTTCCCCTAGGAACTATTGATCTTTTTCCTGTATCCATAGTTTTGTCTTTTTCAGAATGTCATAAGTCAGACTCATACAGTATGTGGCCTTTTCAGATAGTCATCTTTCACTTAGTAATATGCATTTAAGTTTCCTCCACATCTTTTTGGGGATTGATATATATCTTATTTCTTTTCAGGCTGAATAATATTCTGTTATCTGGATGTACCAGAGTTTATCTTATCCATTCACTATAGAAGAACATCTTGGTTACTTTCAAGTTTTAGGGGCTACCACCATCCATGTGCAAGTTTTTGTTTGGATATGCTTTTATCTCTTTTGAGTAAATACCAATGGACATGGCTGGAGGATCATACGGTAAGAGTATATTTAGATTTGTAAGAAACTGTCTGCACTATCTTCCAAAGTTGGAATGGTTGTACCATTTTGTATTCCTACCAGCAATGAAGGAGAGTTCCTGTTGCTCCACATCCCCTTTAGCCCAGGGTATTGCTACTATTCTAGATTTTGGCTATTCTAATAGATGTGTACACGTACCTCACTGCTGCCTTAATTTGTATTTTCCTAATGACATGTGACATGGAGCATCTTTCCATATGCTTACTGGTCATCTGTATATCTTCTTTGATGAGGTATCACTTAAGGTCTTTGGATTATTTTTTTATGGGTTGTTTTCTTATCATTCAGTTTTAAGAGTTCTTTGTATATTTTGGAAAACAGTTCTTTTTTTTTATATAAAGATTTTATTTATTTGACAGTGAGAAACACAGCTAGAGAGGGAACACAAGCAGGGGGAGTGAGAGAGGGAGAAGCAGGCTTCCTGCCAAGCAGGGAGCCCGATGTGGGGCTTGATCCTGGGTCTCCGGGATCATGACCTGAGCCGAAGGCAGTCGCTTAACCAACTGAGCCACCCAGGCGCCCCTGGAAAACAGTTCTTTATCAAACGAGTCTTTTACCCTCCCAGTCTGTGATTTGTCTTCTCATTCTGTTGATTTTCCTCTTTTTTTAGAATATAGAAAAATAATTATATAAAATTACAATTTTTTTCTGAAATAAATTTTGCCAATTAAGTAGTGTAACAGAGGAAAGACCTATTTGTCATAATAGTTGAAGTAGAAAAAAAGATATATTGTCTAAGGGTTTAAGTAGTTTGAAGGATCAAATATAACAAAGTAAAAAAAACTAAGGATTTTATTTCATTTGAGTTATAAGAAAAATTATCATAATTTTTTAATACCTTGAGAAACATTCTCTCAAATGCCCTAAACATGGCCAGTGCCAAATTGTATAATGCATCATATGGCCTTGGAAGAGGTACTTAGGTAAAGTGTTCTGTGTAAATAGCAGCACTGGGAAAACAAAACAGAACAAAACGATAGGAAAGAGATAAAGAATAATCTGTACCTTTGTTCTGCCCACATTAAGAAGGTCTGTAGCAAAGTGGTTGAGGCATCCATCCATTCTAGGGCCAGTCCTGGCTCAGCCTCAAAGCTGAACAAATTACTTTGTCTCTGTGCCTTGGCTTCTCCATCTATAAAACAAGGACAGTAATAGTAATAAGGATTGTTTCAAGGATGAAGTTAATAGGTAGAAAGCACTTAGAAGAGTTCCTGGCACATAGTAAACAGTTAATATTAGCAATTATTTTTATACTGCCATTTGTAAGGATCAGATGAAACATGTGTAATCTTTGAAAGCCATACAAATTGATGTTTTATGTCAATAATAAAGAAGAAAGTGATATTTTCTTTAAATCAGATTATTTGGTACTTGACAAGAATTTATGAGGCTCTCCTAATATATTTGCCTGAGCTTAAACTCAGCTGTAAAAACAAACGCTGCCTTTTGAAATTCACAGAACAGCATTTTTTAATGTTTTATACCACTTAACACATTATATTAGTCACGATTTGTGTAGACTCATTATTTTGAAATCTTGCAGTCTTTCTAAATGTTCTCTAAATTCACCACATTTGAGTTAAAAAATAAATCACATCAGACTGGTAACAAGAATCCAGGGTTCAAATTCCAGTTGGCAATGAACAAACTGAATCACTGAGCTTTTCAAAGCCTCAGTCTCCTTACACGTAAAATTACCAGGTAGGAGCAGATCATCTCTAAGGTCACATCTAATTATAAAATTTCATGAGTTGTAGAGTAGGCTAAACATCACTATCTTTGTTTTTTTGTTGGGATACATTTTAAAGGACTTGCCTTAAGTCATACATTTGGAATTTGAAACAAGCAAAAACATCATTCCCCTGGCTCTCCGACTGGAAATTTCAGTGCAGCAAATCTCAAACTTTTCAAATCAAAACGCCATAGAATTCCTCTACTATGTAAAAATATTGAAAATAAAGAAAACTGAAGGAAAATAAACTCTACAATTCTTAGCAACCTGATACCACCTGAAAATATTTTCCATTTTAGTCTCCCTCAGGCAAAATAATACCTCTACTAGCTTAACTGAAGCAAAAATCAAAAACATTTCCAAAAGTAGAGAAAGCCTTTTTATATAGCCTGAGACCAACAAACTATTCATGCTCCTTCCCTGCACTAGTCTGAGGACTGACCAGTTTTAAGAAAACTGCAGTGGCCCGCAGGACCTGCCACCACCTGTGCCCTGCCAGTGTACTAGCGTGGCAAAGGACAGCAGGAAGGACAGGAGGTTGGCAGATAAAAGAAATAAACATAAAGCATTTTAAAGCCTATTATTTTCTTACTGATTATGTTAATATAAGAAAAAACAGACTTCAAGACAAGGAATATTACCAGAGGTAAAAAGAGAAACTCCATAATGTTAAAGAGGTCAGTTCATTAAGAATATACAGTAATCGCAAATGCATAAGCACCTAATGACAGAACTTCAAAATATGTGAAGCAAAACTTGACAGACCTGAAGGGAAAAAGAAACAAATCTATAGATAGAGATGGAATATACATTTTTTCCCTTCAGTCATTATATTAATGCATCAAATAGAGAAAAATCAATAAGGATAGTGAATTTTTAACCAACACTAAAAACCAAATTGATGTACTTGGTATTTCTAAAGCACAACCAACAACTATTTAAAATACTTTTTCTTCAAATGCACATGGAAAAAATATCTAGAAGGATCATATAATAGGGTATAAATCAAATCTCAAAATTTTTCAAAGAACTTAATTATACAGAACACTTCCCTGACTACAACTGAATTAAATTAGAAATCAGTTATCAATAGATATATGGAAAAAAACCCTGAATCTGAAAAGTAACAAACCTATTCCTAAAAAATTCATAAGTCAAAGAAACAATTTAAATGTGAGTTAGAAAATATTTTAAGCAAAATGCTAAAGAAGTCAAAATTTGTGGGATGTAGCTAGAATTGTGCTTTGAGGGTACTTTCTACCTTTATATTAAAATAATGACCTATGCTTCTACATAAAGAAGCTGGAAAAAGATAAGCTAAGTAAACTCAAATTAAGTAAAAGAAAGAAAACGTTTAAAAATGGAAAACAATGAAATTATGAAAAAGCAAAAGATAAAATAAGAAAGCCAAAAGCTAAGTCTTTGAGAAGGTTTTTTTTTTTTTTTTAATTGATAAACTTTGTCAAGACTGATCAGGGGGAAAAAAGGAAGAAAGAAAAGTCACAAATTACCAGTAGCAGGAATGGAATAAAGCCATCACTACAAACATTATAGACCTTAAGAATAAGGGGGTATAATGAAAACCTTTATGTCAATAAATTCTCCAACTTAGATGAAATGGGAAAAGCCCATTACAATATTATGAAAACTGACACAAGAAGCAATGAAAAAATTCTGGACATTACTATAACTGTTAAAGATGTTTAACTTTATGGGGACATTTAAACTTTCCCACAAAGATACCTCAAGGCTTAGGAAGTTTCATTAGTTAACTTCTATCAAACATTTAAGGCAAAACTAATACCATTTCTACACAAACTCAGAAAATAAAGGAGGAAACTTCCCAATGTGTTTTATGGGGCCAGGATAAATCCAATAGTAAAACCGGACAAGACCATTTCAAGAAAAGTTACATACCAATAACTCTACTGAATATAAATGCAAAAATTCTTGACAAAATATTAGTAAATCAAATCTAGTAATACATAGAGTATTACATATCATGACCAATAAGCTCTTTCCTGTGTCCTTAGTTTAAGGAGCTTCTGTCCCTGTAGACTTCAGATGTAACACACGGCTGTGTCACCAATGCAGGGATTCTCCAAGTGCTATACTTAGAGATTTTTGTGGAGGCTTCATTATGTAAGCACAATGAAGATTTAATTAAATCTCTAAGTCCTATCCTCTCCTTGGAGGATGGGATAGGAGGGTTAAAAGTTCCAAGCTACTTATCAGGAAAATTCAAATCAAAACCACACTGAGATACTACCTTACACCAGTCAGAATGGACAAAATTAACAAGACAGAAACAACAAGTGTTGTAGAGGCTGTGGAGAAAGGGGAACCCTCTTACACTGTTGGTGGGAATGCAAGTTGGTGCAGCCACTGTGGAAAACAGTGTGGAGATTCCTTAAAAAAGTAAAAATAGAGCTACCCTATGACCCTGCAATTGCACTACTAGGTATTTACCCCAAAGATACAGATGTAGTGAAAAGAAGGGCCATATGTACCCCAATGTTCATAGCAGCAATGGCCACAATTGCCAAACTGTGGAAAGAGCCAAGGTGCCCTTCAACTGATGAATGGATAAAGAAGATATGGTCCATATATACAATGGAATACTACGCCTCCATCAGAAATGATGAATACCCAACTTTAGTGGTAACATGGACTGGATTGGAAGAGATTATGCTGAGTGAAATAAGCCAAGTAGAGAAAGTCAAGTATCGCATGGTTTCACTTACTTGTGGTG
>PITA01031646.1:0-14952 GCA_004023965.1 Spilogale gracilis
CAACTTTTGTAGCAACATGACCTGGATTGGAAGAGATTATGCTGAGTGAAATAAGCCAAGGAGAGAGAGTCAAGTATCATATGGTTTCACTTACATGTGGTGCATAAGAGGTAATATAGAGGACAGTAGGAGAAGGAAAGGAAATGGGAAGTAGGGTAATTTGGGGAAAGAAACAAAACTTGAGAGACTTTGGACTGAAGGTCTTGGAGGGAAGGGGGTGGGAGGGATGGGAGAGTCTGGTGGTGGATACTGAGGGCACGTATTGCATGGAGCACTGGGTGTGGGGCATAAATAATGTATCTTGGAACACTGAAAAAATAAATTTAAAAAAATTTTGTTAGTTCTACCCTCAAAAGGGAAAAAAAAAAAATTTGAGGTATAGGGGCGCCTGGGTGGCTCAGCTGGTTAAGCGACTGCCTTCGGCTCAGGTCATGATCCCAGAGACCCGGGATCAAGCCCCACATCAGGCTCCCTGCTCGGCAGGAAGCCTGCTTCTCCCTCTCTCACTCCCCTTGCTTGTGTTCCCTCTCTGGCTGTGTTTCTCTCTGTCAAATAAATAAATAATCTTTTTTAAAAAAGAAAAAAATTGAGGTATAATTTACATACAGTAAAATAGAAAAATATTAAGTATGCATCATTGGTATATAATTGTGTTTTCACAACCCAGGTCAGGAAATAGAATATTTCCATTCCATCAGAAAGTTCCCTTGGCTTCTTTCCACACAATAACCATCCCCTTCTGAGATAATCATTCTTCCCACTTCCATTTCCATAGATGAGTTTTGCTTGTTTTAGAACACTAGAGTAATTTAAAACTAGAACTAGAATAAAAGTAAATGGAATCAGATAGTTTTTGGTATCAAGCTTCATTTACTTAGACACAATGAGATTCTTCCATGTTTCTGTGGTGGCAGTAGATTCTTTTTATTGCTGAGTAAGCTACATACCATAATTTGTTTATCCAATGACCTGTCAATGAATAATTGGATTATTTCCGGTTTGGGCATTACAAATAAAACTGTAATGAACATTTGTATTCAAGTCGGTATATACATCTATGTTTTCATTTCTCTTAAATACCTAGGAGTGGATTAGGTGGATCCTATTGAATGTATATGTTTATGAAAGTTCTCAATTTTTGATACCATTAATTCAGTGTCAGTAGGTTCATTTTTCTTAGCTTGGCAAGCCATGGGAAATTAGTCACTGATTTATACTGATAACTTTGGATACCAACAAATACAGATGAACATCAGCTGCACTAGCAGCTGCTTTGGTTAGAGTGCCAGGGTAAAATCCATGGCAAAGCTTCAGCAGCTGTTTCTGGAGCATAATTAATGACTATTCTAGTGTTCCCAGATAACCAGCTGCTATTTCTCCTCTACCTAAATTTAACAACTGAAAGCAACATGAGCAGCCATTTTATGTAATACTCCCAATATAGCCTGTGTTAAATGAGGTTGGTAGAGAGCTGTGCTATGACTGGTGCCCCATTCCAAAGTTGTTTCTTATGATTGGTGATACCTCTGCAAGTTTTAGAGAGGTTCAAGTCACAATCAGATGTGTTATTTTAACCTCAACCTTTGTGAGATTTTACTTTCTTGTTGAATGATGGACAGTAACTTTCTAAGATGTGGTGTCTAATGTGCAAGTGTGATTTTTTCTGCTATGCGTGAGAGTTGTTTGAAGGGACAAATACTGAGGGGAGAGACTAAGTCATAAATGTTATTTAAATAGGAGGCATCAAAACTGATCTGATCTTTAAATCAAAATGATACAGTGAAGGTGGACACAAATGATCAATGAGTTTGCAGCAGAAGGCAATAAGCGATGTCCCATAGGATGACTAATGCCTTCATGTTAGAATTGGAAGAGGGGGGCACCTGGGTGGCTCAGTGGGTTAAGCCTCTGCCTTCAGCTCAAGTCATGATCTCAGGGTCCTGGGATCGAGGCCCACATTGAGCTCTCTGCTCAGCAGGGAGCCTGCTTCCTCCTCTCTCTCTGCCTGTCTCTCTGCCTACTTGTGATCTCTATCAAATAAAATAAATAAAATCTTAAAAAAAAAGAAATGGAAGAGGGGCACTTCTGAATAAAAGAATTTATCTTTTGCACTTTCTTAGACACTGTTTTAATCTTTAGTATATGTGCCAAGAGGGGACAAAGTACTACAAGGAGGGAGATTATAGCCAGCTTTGAAATTTTTTTTTAAGATTTTATTTATTCATTTGACAGAAAGAGACACAGCGAGAGAGGGAACACAAGCAGAGGGAGTGAGAGAGGGATAAGCAGGCCTCCCGAGGGGCAGGGAGCCTGATGCGGGTCTTGAACCCAGGACCCTGGGATCATGACCTGAGCTGAAGGCAGATGCTTAACGACTGAGCCACCCAGGTGCCCCTTGAAATTTTCATTAAGAATGTAAATGTGATCATTTTCTTGGGAGTCTTTGGTCACATTAATTAGAATATAGAAAGCCACTTAGACATTTCTTCAAAAACCAAGTAAATATCCTGTCACATCATTTGTTTTTTTCAAGTAGTCCTGCTCAAATTGTGATGAAATACAAAGATTTTTTTTCCTTTTTTAAAATCTGCAATCTGTTGTGAACCAAAAATTTTGGAAAATATAATAAATATAAATTGCTTGAAAAAGAAAAAAAAAGACATACAAAACACAAGCTCCAATTTTTTTAGTTTTAGCTTCAACAGATATAAAATTATATTTTCATAACTATAACCAGAACATAACATAGGAAAAAAAGAATATAAATAACTGTTGACATCATTCATTTACTTGTGCATAGAGATAAATGATATGCAGGATTATTACTACACTCATAATTTTTATGATCCATAATCATAAGCAAATGAAATATGAAGAAAATAGCAATTCTCCCTAAGGTGTCTATATGCACAAGTTGAACACAGTACATAACATTTTTCAGAGTTTCTGTAACAAATTTGTGGAGTAGGAACTTCTCTCTTCTGTGCCACCCAACCCCAGCCACCTTTCACTCTCACATCTGTCCACAGGCCCCAGAGTCTACACTCTTTCTTCTACCCTAGTAAGAAATGCTCCACTTAAAGTATCACCAGCCTCTGCCACTTCCAACAGTCTCACCTTCCTCACAGGTTTCACCTGGGGTTCCTCTCAAGAGTGATTCCTGTTCCTGAGACATTATCCTTTTACTTCCCTCTAAAGAATCTGATTTGCATGTATCTTTAGTTCTGTGATTTTTGCCAATGTTTTAAGCCAGAGACATTGTCTCTCTCTTTTTTTAAAGATTGTATTTATTTATTTATTTGACAGAGAGACAGCTAGAGAGGGAACACAAGCAGGCAGAGTGGGAGAGGGAGAAGCAGGCTTCCCACTGAGCAGGGAGCCTCATGTGAGGCTCAAGCCCAGGACCCTGGGATCATGACCTGAGCTGAAGGCAGACACCTAAGGACTGAGCCACCCAGGTGCCCCAAGACATTGTCTCATTACCTGGAATCTTTACTCTGGGGCTCAAGTTCATATCTTTTCTATAAGAAGCCAATTCTCTGGTGGTGGGTGCTTGTGTTAAGCACAATAGACAGCTCCAGTCTATCTTTTCTTGCTGATTTCCATCATAGATGTTGGAAGAATTCAGTATTTTCTTTCCCAGCCTATCTGTGATTTAAGGCAGCCCATGTGTCATGAATCTGGCCATTAGTTATAAGCAGAAATATTTGGGGGCAAGGGTGTTTGAAATCATTTGCTTTTTTAATAGAAGGAGCATAATCTGCTAGCACAGTCCTTCTTAATTTTTGCTAAAAGGTAGAGACCAGCCTTGAGTCCCTTACAAGGCATCATCTCCTGTAAGGAATAACCAACCACCTGGTAAAAGGTCAATTATGTTAGATCTCTCTTTCCATCATGGTTAGGATAGAGAGTCACCTCACAAGAACAGACTCATATTATCTTAGATTTTCTTCCCCTACCTATGTTTTTGCCAACATCACCAACCAAAGACACAGCATGCTTTACCCACCATCATGGCATCCTGCACAACATTTTTTCTGAGGAGTGCATTCATGCCTGGGGAATTAACCGGTCTTAAGACAGATTCCATCCTTTGGAATCAGCTAGCCCAACTGAAAGTGCCAGTGGGAGACATCACCCTAAAAGGCTGGAGTTCTGTTTTATAGGACATAGAATATATTCTGAATTCAAGAACATTATGGCCTCCCCTCATACTCAAATACATGCTCCAGGAAGGGGTGAGATGGGAGTGACTTCTCTCGCTATAACACCTAATGGCCCACTCACAGAATTTGAGCTTTGCTTGTATGGGGATATTAGTCCCTAAGGGGCAATGCTTCCACCTGGAGATACATTTATAGCAATAGTGCTACTGAATTGGAAGACAAGACTTAAATCTTGAACATTTTTAACTCCTTTAACATTGAACAGGAAAAAAAGGTTAATCCACTGGCTGGAATGACTGAGCCTAATTAACAAGAAGGAATCAGGTTAATGCTATGCTATGGAGGTAAATGGGCCTGTATTTGAAACCCAGGGATTCTGTGGCATTCCTTTTAGACTGTCTATGTCAAATTATTAAAGGTTAATGGGAAAATGACAACAGTAAAAGGAAAAAAACTATATAGAATGATTGAGAACTCAGAATCTTTAGGAATGAGGGCTTGGTCACTCTACCACATAAAGAACCTAGAACATTTGAGGTTCTTGCTGAAAGCAACAGAAATAGGGAATGGGTTGTCAAAGAAGGAAGTCATAGACGTCAACTGACCTCATATCCAATTATAGACACGAGGCCTGTAGTAGACTTGCATATTTTCTCTTTGGTTGTTACATGTGTTTATTTGTATATACTAACCACCATTTTTTTCTCTCTCATTTTTATTTTATATGCAAGTTATTCAGGGTTAACGTTACAATTTATTCTTTAAGTAACAGAATATACAGTGGGACTATAAATGAATATGAGGAGTAATTAATAAAGCCAAAAGTTAGTGAGTTAATAATTAATATAGCCAACAGTTAGAATCATACATTTTCTTATTTGGATAACTGCTTTGCTAGATAGAAATATAGAGTTATTTTGTTGTATGAGAGCTCATATGTATGTAGAAGTGTAGAAAATGAGTAGCCAAAGGCTTCTACTGTGCATTATCAATTTATTGCCTCTCAGCTCCAAATTCAGCATTCAGTACCTGCTTTGTCAAAAGGGACTGGATTCTTTAAGCCTTTCTTCTTTACAGTGAATATGATGCGAAGCTATGCTAATAGAGGGTACTAGAGGAGGAAAAGGGTTTCTCTTCCTGGCTTCTCTCCTGGTTGGTCTCTGCATTTTGCTTTTTCTTGTTCTTGCTTCATGGTCTGTGGGATATGTGTATGTGAAAACATTCAGTGATGCTTAGTTTCAGCTATGCCCCAGAGCAGAGCATGCAGCGTCTTGGAGACCTCCCAGACCTGACCTGGACCCAGTGACCACCTTGCTGAGACCATCCTGATGACACACTTTGTACTCTAGGTCACATGTGCACAGTGGCATCCCAGCTTTCTCTGTGTGCCTGCCCATCAGCCTTGACTTGTATGTGCCACAGGGGGCTATCTCCTGCAGCCCTCCTGATGTGGATACCATGCATCTCAGCTGTTGGGTTATAGTCCCACTCCAACTCTCTGAGTACTTGGAACCCAGGAAATTTCTCTGCCATCCAGTGGGATACAATCACATCTTCTCTTTTTTTTTTTTAAGATTTTATTTATTTATTTGACAGAGAGAAACATAGCGGGAAAGGGAACACAAGCAGAGGGACTGAGAGAGGGAGAAGCAGGCTTCCTGCTGAGCAGAGAGCCCGATGTGGGACTCGATCCTGGGTCTCCAGGATCATGACCCGAGCCGAAAGCAGTCGCCCAACCAACTGAGCCACCCAGGCGCCCCCAATCACATCTTCTCTAGTGAGGTCTGAAACCCAGCCTCTGGGAAGGATCCTCCATCCAAGTTTGTCCTTCCCTAGCCCTAGGGGACCTAAAGAACTCTTTGATGTCTTTATATTACTCATCATTGCTTAATAATTTTTTATATTAAAACTCTTTACGGGGCGCCTGGGTGGCTCAGTTGGTTAAGCGACTGCTTTCGGCTCAGGTCATGATCCTGGAGACCCGGGATCGAGCCCCACATCGGGCTTCCTGCTGGGCGGGAGGCCTGCTTCTCCCTCTCTCAGTCCCTCTGCTTGTGTTCCCTCTCTCGCTGTGTTTCTCTCTGTCAAATAAATAAATAAAATCTTTAAAAAAAAAAAAACTCTTTAAATTATGATGGGATTTCTGTTTCCTGAATAAACCCAAGATGATGCAAACTGACTATAGGAATTGGGTGTTGGTACAATAAGCTTCTCTCTGTTTTTGGCAGAAGCCCATCATCCTTCATCAAGATCTTCACACTTAAGTTCTCCATGATGCCCAACTCTTAGAAGTCTTATAACACAGGACAGCTTGCCATCTAACTCCTTGACAGATGAGAATTTCCACATTAAGAACTCTCATCTTTCTCTCTAAGATATGTATTTCTGCCCATCAGAACTCTAACAGAACATTGGGCATGGAGAAGCTCAACAACTTGAAAGTGAAGATCCTTTTACCATGTTATTATATTTTTACGAGGCTTAAGTTTTAAAGTCAGAAACAAAATAAAGTCTGTTGTATTCTAAATTATTCTATAAAATATCTTAAATGGTTCAAAAAACATATAGCTTATCTAACACTGAAGAATAATATGTATATATGTGTGTCAAAAGTACTCTATCAAAATGCATATATAATTGTCCATACACAAAATATAATTTCATGGGGGTGCCTGGGTGGCTCAGTTGGTTAAGTGATTGCCTTCGGCTCAGGAAGACTCCATGAGAGGCCTGCTTCTCCCTCTCTCACTCCCCCTCCTTGTGTTCTCTCTCTGTGTTTCTCTCTGTCAAATAAATAAAATCTCTAAAAACACCCCACAAAATATAATTTCATGATTCATATTTATATGAAAAAGCACACATATATTAATTTATGTGAGAGTAATACATACCTTATAGTAAATATGCTTATGATTGTTGGGAAATAGGAAATTCATATGGTCCTAAGTCATCAACCCTCAGGTTACTTGCCAATTAGAAAGGAAAAAAATATAACTTTACAATAGAGATACCTGGCCCTTACCACCTTAATCAAATGATCAAATTTAGCATCGCTAATAGTGAAATGACACAACCTCATGTTTCCCCTGATGTGATACAACAAGAGGACACAACATTGTAGTATCCTTACCAAATGTGTTTTTATCTGGGTTTTACCATAAGGAAATAACTAGACAATCCAGAATATAAGACATTATGTAGAACAAATAATCTAGACTCTTTAAAAAAATCAATGGAGACAACAAAAAAGTGGAAGGACGATCTCGATGAAGAGACTAGAGACATAACATTAAACACAAGTGTCCTACTTAAAAACCTATATGAGACATTTTGGGGACATTTGAGGGAAATTTGAACATGAGTGAATTATGGAATTAATCATTTCCTTGGGTCTGATCATAATGTTGTAGTTAGAAGTACATGGAATGTACTACTGTATCTACTGATGTAAGCGCGAAATACTGTGTTTTATGGTAGTGATATATATGTGAGACATCGTGTTTAGTGATGTGTGGTAAGAAAAATGTCCTTGTTTTTAGGATATATATGCTGACATATTTAGTAGTAAAGTGTCATGACGCTTGAATTTATTTTCAAATGGTAGAGTGAGAGAGAGAAATTATCGAAAGTGGTAAGTTGTTAACAATTGGTGAATCCAGGGATAGGCATGTATAAGAATCCTTTGTACTATTCTTTCAATGCTTTTGGAAATTTGAAAATTTTCAAAATAAACAGTTGAATTCAATGTGCCTATTAGGTGACTAACTCTATCATATGGGAGAAATGAATGTGGGAGGGCACTGAACAGCTTGTGGATGTATCCAAAGATCCCACCAGCACAAGAGAACTAGGGAACCAGTTCCTCACTCCGTTTCTGTATAAGAAGTTTCAGGAGAAGGAATGCAGAATATCCTGGTTGGGGCAGAAGGGAGTGTATCACAGGAAGGCAGATGGACTAATTGGTCGCGTTCCTCGCCAGCAGAGAAGACGCAACACACGGGTCGGGTCGACGTTGAAGCTCCCGTTTATTCTCCAGTTCCTCCCCCTCTCGGCTCTCCTCTCTCTCCTCTCCTGCCTCCACACCTCCCCGCATATCTGCCTTGCCTCTCCTCATCTCCCCTGGGGAAGCTTTCTAGCCCCCTTTTATGTAGTATCCCAGCCAATCAGAGAGGAGATCACATGGGGCGTGGAATGCACGGCCAGCAGGCATTGGTGGTGACCAGTGATCCCGCACTGCCCACGGACCCACGGATGAGGCCTGCGGTCACGTGATCTTCAGGGCGGGCGCTTCCTGGAGCTGCTTCATGCGCTGGGCACCATCCTTCGGGCCTGCCTCCGACACTAATTTATCAAGAATGTGGTTTTCTGATAACTAACATGTTAGTCTATCCTCCCGCCCTGAGGGCAGATTTCCTCACCCAGAGATTGGGGTCTAAAGTCTGGAATGGATCTAATGGGCTAAGATCAAATGTTGGCAGACCTGCATTTCCTCTATAGGCTCTAGAGGAGAATCTATTTCCTTGCCTTTTCCAGCTTCTAAAAGCTGCCTGTATTCCTTGGCTCATGGTCCTTTACTCCATCTTCACTGCACATCATTCCAACTCCTCCTTCTGTCTTCACAGTTCTTTTCTGGCTCTAAGGAGCCTTGTGATGACATTGGATCTACCCAGATAATCCAGAATAATTTTCTCATTTCAAAAAAATCCTTAATTTAAGTGTATCTGCAAAGTCTCTTTTGCCATGTAAGATAACATGGTCATTCACAAGTCTGGGGATTAGGACTTGGACATCTTGAGTGGGGACGTTATTCTATCTACCACATTATCTTATTGCCATCAATTGATATATATGTTTTCTCCTTTAATTTTTTCATACAATACATTTTGTATGCTTTTAATGTTCTTCCAACATTAGGAAATCTGTTGATATAATCCCTGTGCAAATTTTGTAGAACATGTTGCTATCAGCCCTTTATTTGGAATCTTTGCACCTATAATCACAAATGATAAAGTAATTAAACAAGGATGCCATGAGACTGAAGTAGTTCTAATGCATTGCTAGCCTACAAAAACAAACAAAAACCTAACCCACAATCAGTGTAACCCAATCAAGGAAAATAAAACAAGAACAGTTAATAACCAAAGCTAACTTAGCTTTGTCAAACAAGACAACTGCTTAAGCTATATCTAATCAAATAATTTCTGTGCTTTGCTTCAAGGTCTTCTCCATAAAAATCTCTCCATTAGCTGTGTTGGTGGGGCACTCAGCACTTTAAGTTTGATGCTGCATAATTCAAGTCAATGTATGCTCTAATACATTCTTTTTTTTTTTTTAAGATTTTATTTATTTATTTAACAGAGAGAAACACAGCAAGAGAGGGAACACAAGCAAGGGGAGTGAAAGAGGGAGAAGCAGGCTTCCCGCAGGCAGCCCGATTCGGGGCTCGATCCCGGGTCTCCGGGATCATGACCTGAGCCGAAGGCAGTCGCTCAACCAACTGAGCCACCCAGGCGCCCCAGCTCTAATAAATTCTTTAAAATGTGAGTGTCTCAGTTTATCTTTTAACCCAAATGAAACTAATCAACACTTTTCTTTTGGCCTGTCTTTATCAGATTTTTGCCAGTTAGACAAAATTAATTAGAAAGCATTCCATCTTGGGGCACCTGGATGGCTCAGTTAGTTCTGCAACTGACTGTTGATTTCGGCTCAGGTCATGATCTCAGGGTCCTGGGATCAAGCCTGGTGTTGGGCTCTGCACTCAGCAAGGAGCCTGCTTGGGATTCTCTTTCTTTCTCTTCCTCTGTCCCTCCTACCATTCACACTCTAATGTGTTCTCTCTCTCTAAAATAAATAACTAAAATCTTAGGAAAAAAAAAGCCCTCCATCTTTTTCCAGGATCTGAATAAACTGAAAATTCATTATCCAAAAAGTAGCTACAAATGAACTATAACCATCTGGTTCCTTTCTCATACTACAATTTTTAAGATATATTTAAATTTTATTTTGGCTATTCTGTTCAGGTTTTCTACTTAGTAGAAAGCAGTAATTTCAGTTTTGTCGGAAAATCTACAATTACCTCTACCATGGTTATGGATTTGCTCATAACAGCCTCAAAATACTTTTTAATTCTATGTTTATGGCTTAACTTTTGCCATTTCTAATATTCGTGTTTTAATTTTTGTTTTGTTATTGTTTATGAATATTGTGTTTCATTTATCTGTTTCTTAAAGATTTTATTTTTTGACACAGAGAGAGGACAAGCAGGGGAAGCAGCAGGTACATGGAGAGGGAGAAACAGGCTCCCCTTGGAGCAGGGAGCTCAAGTGGGGCTCCATCCCAGGACCCTAGGATCATGACCTGAGCTGAAGGCAGACCCATAACTGATTGAGTCACCCAGGCAACCTTCATTTATCTTTTAAAACTAAACTTTGCATTTAAAAAATCTGGCCCACTTTTTTGTCTTCTAGTTCATCAATTTCAGAGTCTATACTTAGTCATTTTATATTTAACAAAAGTGAGTAATGTCTCACAGGGACATAATAATGGCCAAAAAGATAATACGGGAATACTCTTAAAGTAAGAAAAAAAAAAATCCCAATTACACATCCTAGCAATTAACTACTGTTAATGTTAGTGTAACTTTCTGTATTTATGTACTTAGAAAAAGTGTGGAAAAACTAATACGTGGCATATAGAGTTCAGTATTCGTACTCCCGTAATTCTGGTGGGGACTTGGGCTTATCCTCCTTAAACTTCCCCATGGCCTTCGCAGACCCCTGCATCCTGAGCGCAAGACTGCCACCCTTCATTTAGGTTCTCCTCCGCCAGATTCCCAGCCCGTTAGGCTGAGACTACATTTCCCAAATGCCTCCGGGATGAGCTCTTACCTGGCGTCCCTGGGGCGCCGCCTGAATTGGGTGGAAAAGTCGGGACTGGGGGCAGCAGTATCGACTAAGGGAGTACTTTCTGGTGGCGCCCAGGATTGGGGAATGAATTCCCAACCGAAACTTGAGCACCCAAACTCCACCAGGCAGGATCGTGGAGCGGGCTGAACAGCCCAGGTGCAGGACTCCTAGTTCGTGGTGTAGCGGTTAGTCGTCCGCTCTCAGATCGCGGATCCCGCTCTCAGAGCGCGGCTCCTGGTGAAGAGGACTCTGAACGGTCTACTTCTTGGCTTTTAACTACGGTTGCCAGAAGCCTTCGGGCATTTCGCAGTTTGCAGCGAGGACAGTTGCACACGGGTTAACTTTGAGGAATCCGGTTGCGCTGGTCGCGGACCAGCCCACCCTTTCCCCCGGAGTGGGCTACATTTCCCAGAAGCCTCCACGGTCAC
Source organism: Spilogale gracilis (assembly GCA_004023965.1). Taxonomy (NCBI): domain Eukaryota; kingdom Metazoa; phylum Chordata; class Mammalia; order Carnivora; family Mephitidae; genus Spilogale; species Spilogale gracilis. Next base: position 11,500 of record PITA01031646.1, read on the forward strand.
AACTTCTTTTCTTTTCTTTTCTTTTCTTTTTTAACTCCTCCGTAGCGAACTCTTGCTGCTTGGACCTGTCGGTTCGCCCAGGTCCTCAGGATGCTCAGGTGAGGCTAGGCCGCCAGTACCGGCCTTCACTGAAGGCTAGGAACACGACGCGACACTGGGCGGAGAAGCCTTGTATCGGCCAGGCTCAGGATGGACTTTTCCTTCCCCGGACTACATTTTCCCGAGGGCTCTGCGGCATATCGCACTTCCGGCCGAAGTTGGCTGGCGGTTAGTGAGTTGGCGGGAGTTCGGGCGTGAGGAGTCTGGGCGTTGCGGTCAGCTTGCGGATTCGACCAGACTGGAGCGTGAGGACCTGGGAGAAGTGCACGGTGAGGAGCTCCGGGGTGGGGGCGGGTCTGTCTGGGGTATTAATGGGTGGCTATGGGGCATTTCTAGGCTGCGTTCTCGCGGTCGAAAAGTAAAGGAGGTGGGGAGGTTGGAGAATGTTGAGGCCTCTCCTCTTCACTCGGGGGAGGGGGGGAATTAGCCGCGCACCTCCACGGGGTGGGCGAGTGGTTTCGTGCTGGCTCTGCAGCTGGCTGGCAGTGTCTGGAGGTCAGAGGTGTCGCTGCTGTGTGATCTCCTGCCTGGACACAGAGGCCGTGCGAAACTCCCCCGACGTGGATTGTGCGTTCGACTTGACAGTGCGCGGCGACCAGTGTCGGCGGGGCCGTGGTTGGGGACAGTAGGAGAGGCTCTCTACCGCCCAGTGTGAGATCCCCGTGTGGCCAGCCGCGTCGCCGACTCTGCCTTTGGAGCTAGAACTGGAAAGGCGCCTCCGTTTGTACTTTAATGATAGACGTGGAGCGGGGTGAGCGAGTGGATGGGTTCTGGGAGAATCTCAGACCCTTCCCCACTCCCCACCCCCCGGCGTTTCGAGCCGCGGGATTCTGGATTCCCGCAGAAATGGATGCAGACACCGCCGCTCGCTCTTCAGCGCGGTGAATGGCAGTCTCCCCAGAGCTGTTTTTGGTGTCCCGGGGTTTTCTAGAGCTTTGTTTGGCCTGGGAGCCCTTCCATTCCCTGTGCTTTTACTCTGAGGGCTCAGGCGATCCAGGCTCATAACCGTGCCCCAGTTTTAGAGGAGAGGAGTGTGAGATTCTGACTGATGGATCCACGTAGGTTGTGCGTTAGGGCCATAAATCTGGGCTCAGTCTAAGATACAGGGCCTGGAAGAACCCAGTCAGGCTCCTGTGGAAGGAGACCGCAATCTGGGATTCTCTCCCAAGACTCCCACCTGGGCCCCTAAGGTCGCCTGCTTTGTGTGACGGTGATAGGAGTGGGGGTGGGGTTACAGGCTTTTTTGGCTTTGGACTCACTCTTGGTGCCTGGAGTGGAGCCAGCGTTTGCTTTGATTTGGCCACCTCTAAGCTCCTGAAAGGTCTGCTATCTCATAGTTTCTTAACTCTTTTCCATCTTTTTCATTCTCTAAGAATCCAGAAGAGGAGAGAAAAACCACCCTACATCAAAAGCTATGGCAGAGGTAAGTTGTATTTGGCTCTTTTCTTGGAGGGGGCTTTCTGGTTTTTCCAAATAATATCTTGTTTCAAGATTGTATCCAAAGGACTTACAACAGTGATTTGGAAAAAGGGTAAGAGAGAAGGAAACCAAATTTATGGAGCAGTTTTCCTAAACTGGACAGGAGTCTAACCCAGGGTTGTCTGCTTTGCATACATTGTTTCATCAGTCTGGAATTTCCGTTTCCCTGGATTTTATTAATTCCTAGAATAGTTGTGACACATGTGCCTCACTGATTTGGCAGGGAAGTTGAACAGAATAAGGTTACTTGCTTTAGCCTCACTAGCTTCTTTGTGGTCTACTTCAGAGTCACATGCAGTAGCCTGTTTGCTTCCAGATTTCTAGCAGCCTGGCACAGGCCTACCTGCCCCCATCAGCTCTACATACTTTTTTCCCCAAGATAGAAATAACCTAATTTGTCTCTTTACTGGCTAAAGTAATACAGGATTCTTGCAAAAATTTCAAAACTTGAGAAAGTTGATTAAGGAAGTTTGTCATCCATGGTCCCACCATCTAGAGATAGTCACGATTAATATTTTCAAATTTTGTCTGTACATATGTGTAGGTATGTAATTTTGTTTTCAGAATGGGATCATGCTACTGATATAAGCAACCAACTTACTGAGTGTTTAAGCCACTTGTTTCAAGTTCTTTACATGTGTTATCTTGTTGAATATACATTAATAACCCTTTGAGACAGGTATGACTATTTCTTCAGTTCTGTTATGCATTTTTGTTTTCCGTCACGTTTTAACTCCTTTGAAGTCAGGACTGGTTTGGCAGTTCTTGGCAAGTCATAGTTTCATTGATGGCATTTTTTTCCTTTCCTGGTGCATAAAGTAATTGTGGCTTTACAATCAGTGGTACCTCAGAATTGATGAAATATGGTATTGTTTTAAGTTGATAGATGAGGAAATACAACTGGGATCGCTCTGCTTTTGCCCATTTGTCAGAGAGTGTTATCTTTTTTGGTTTATATTGAACAAGTTTATATGTTAAGCATTATTCTTTGTCATTTATAAGTTTAAAAAAAATTTTACAGTTAATTTATTTTGTATGTGTTTTAGATTCAAAGTTTTCCAAAAATTTTTTTCTTCCTTTATGCCAACTCCTCCTCTACTACAAATATAGAAAAGTCATTCGGAATGCCTGGGTGACTCAGTCCGTTAAGTGTCTGACTCTTGATTTCAGCTCAGGTCATGATCTCAGGGTTGCAGGGTTGAGCCTTATGTCAGGCTCCATACTTAGCATGGAGTCTGCTTGAGATTCTCTCTCTTTCCCTTTCCCTCTGCTCTCCTCCCCATTCACACTCTCTAAATAAATAAACAAATAAATAAAATCTTGGGGGGGAAAAGTCATTCATATTTTCCTAAAGTACTTTGGCTTTTGCCCAAACGATTCAATCTTTAAGCATCTGGTGTGAGATATGACCAGCAGATATTGGCTGTTAAATTCCTAATTTGTAGTGTTTATTTAAGTTTTTCTTTTCTGTGACTTTGGAGTAATCAGTTTTAAAGAGTGGCATAATATTTGTAGTATGTTCAGGGTGTTTTCCTTGGATGTGTCTGAGTGTGGCTTTTCATGAATTCTGGTCAGTTAGTTCTCAAGGGTTCCTTTCTCTCGAAAGACTAATAAAATACTCTGTATTCTGGATTAATCTGTTTCTTCTTTTCTCTCGACTTTTCTTCTGAATTCTATGAGAACTTGTTGAGTCTATCTTCCTATTCCCATCCTGGCCAGAACCTTCCTCAGATTCTCAGAGGAAGAACTACAGCCTCTCCATCCCCATTGGTAAGGAAGGAAGTCCAGCTTCTCTTGCGTAAACCCTTGACAACTGTCCATTTCTCCCTCTATTTCCTTCTCACCTCAGAGTGGTGAATTGTCCTTTGTCTTTTT
>PITA01031647.1:0-14955 GCA_004023965.1 Spilogale gracilis
GGGGTGCCTGGCAACCAAATCCAGCCACTCGATTTTCTTTCTCCCGTGGACCTGTTCGTTTTGCCCAGAACCCAGTTCTCTTCTCAATTCGCAGCTGTCTCTCTGATGTGTGCCTTTTGTTCCACACAGTGATTAAGCCCTGCGCTCTGCCCAGCTCTTCTACACTACCTGGACAAACGTCTTTTCCTTCTTTTCAATAAATGTCAGCCGCTATTAAAAAGAAATTGAGTCTCGGTGAATGTGGCGCCCCTGCCTCCCCGGGCCCGTCGGCGGGGTCCGTGGGTCTGGTTCAGCAGGCTTGTCCCCTGCCGCTCTGTGGCCCAGGTTGAATCTGGCGTCATGGAACAGAGCGGGTGGTCCTGTGGTGGTCCTGGGGGTGGACACCCCTCTGGCCGTCATTGGGGCCCAGATGCTGATCCCCCCCAATCCCGTCAGCTCCATGCCCCTCAGGAAGTGGACCTCCCTCTGAGTTTGGCCAAGGGGATAATCAGGAAAAGGCAGCTGGGAGGCTTCTGGGAAACATTTCTTCCTTTCCCAAAAGCTGCTGGAAGGCACAACACCTTTCTGTGACAAATCCGGAATCCCACACACATGTTGCCGAACACCTGTCAAATTCTGTTTAATCTGTTATTCAGGGAATCAGCAGAATGACAGGTTCTTTAGAAAAAGCATTTACATTTATAAAGCCTTGATTGTGTGAGTAGAAGAGAGGGGAATGCAGAAGTGTGATTGTTAATTTAGCACAAACCTGGTTGAGGAACTACAGGACAGTAAAATTGCAAGTTTCTCTTTTCCTGCAGAAAAGAAAAACTGGCTTCTTACTGTTCTCTGCCTGCTGACCTGTGAAGTCTGCAGTGCTGAGAAAAGCCTGGGCTAGCTGGTCTGTGGCTGGAAAAGCGAAGTATCCTGTTAGAGTCAGAGAAAAGATAAGCTTACCTCAGTCATCTCTGCCTCATTTCTAATTTGGGTGATTTTTCAAGAACATGCAATGTAATTCATCATTACAGTGTTTTTTTTCCCCTTTTCCCCTTCTCTCCGTCTCTCTGTTTTTTTGAACAGGCAAAGTTTTGCCGCACACGTGTGGTTCATAGGCTGTACATGGTGCTAGAGCAACATCTTTATTATGTATATGATATTCTCATTCTGAGAAATATGGAAGCATTGTTTACTTTTATTTTCAGTTTGGCTTATAATAGATCAAAATCTTGCAATTGGAGGTTATTTTTTTAGTTACTTAATAAAATACAGTTGTTATGGTTCACAGAACTCTTAAAACAATTGAAAGCTGGCTAATTATGAGGACCGAAGTTGAGGCGCTAGCTTTCCTGCATGGGTTTCAAGGATGACTATGTTCAGCATATTCACTGTTTGGTTTTAAACATAGACCCTGCTCAGGTGGTTTGGAAAGTGTTTGAAAACAGTTTATATAATCGTTCTAGCATATTCCCTATGATGTTTGTTCACCTGTCTGGAGCAGTAGGTTACAATGGGAAGTAAAGTGCGGGTATCCTTCGAAAAATATCCTTAACCCCCCTTCTTCCAAGAAAAATGCCCTGCAGTTTTCTTCCTCCTGCCAGTGTGGTTGTATTAGGGGTCATTCCTTCATCTACTCCACTTATATCATCCCAAGTCAGCTTTCATGCTGAAAATGTCTTGGAGAGGCTCTTAGTTTGCAACAATCAATCCTGCACACTTTAGCAAGAGTTCATAAAGGGACAAAGGAATGGCATTTGTAAGGAAAGAAGGTGGTTCTTTTTCCTTACTTTGCCATCCAACCCCTCTTCTTGCAGTTGTCATTCTGTTTCCCTGACCTTCTAGCACTTGACTCAATACCCACTGAGAAGACTTACCTTGGAAGGAGGGAGCAATAGAAAGACTGACAAAACGGAAGATGACTATAAGAGGGACAAGTGAGAAAAGCAAGGGCCAATAATGACTTGAAACCTGTAATTAAGACAGCATCACACACATCTTGTGAGGAATCAACTAATTTTTTAAAAAAGATTTTATTAATTTATTTGACAGAGAAACACAGCGAGAGAGGGAACACAAGCAGAGGGAGTGAGAGCGGGAGAAGCAGGCTTCCTGCGGAGCAGGGAGCCTATGTGGGGCTGGATCCCAGGACTCTGGGATCATGACCTGAGCGGAAGGCAGACGATTAACAACTGAGCCACCCAGGCACCCCTTCACCAAAATTTAAAATGGGAATGAAGTGGACCATGCGTGGTTCAGTGTCCTGAGTCTCGGTCTCAGGGGAATCATAGTAGAACACAGTTGTAAAATGGCTTTCTCCTCCTTAACCCCAGAGTGCTGACTGTACCCCCATATCCAGAGGCAGCCCTTGGGCAGAGACAGTAGGAAGGGAATTCCACTGATATCTGCCCACCAGAGACTTGAAACCTAAGGGGAAAGCTGAGAGAGTTCCAGAAAGGTGAGGCACACGGAAGCTCCCTCCAGGAGCATTTGTAGGAGTCTTGTACCCTGATTGCTTCTTCAGGGGTTGAAACACTGCTTTGTCTTCCATCATGGAGCTCCTGGGACTACTTAGGTACTGCATCAAGCAGTTCGGAGCAGTAAATAAGTCTAAAATGAAGTCCCGCATCTCATGGGACTGGGTGTGGAAAGGACAGAAATCAGTCAAAACACAATGAAATAGGGGAACCTGGGTGGATCAGTGGTTAGGCCTCTGCCTTGGGCTGGGGTCATGATCCCTGAGTCATGGGATCAAGCCCCACATCGGGTTCCCTGCTCGGCAGGAAGCCTGCTTCTCCCTTTCTCACTCCCGCTGCTTGTGTTCCCTCTCTGGCTGTGTTTCTCTCTGTCAAATAAATAAAATTAAACACACACACACACACACACACACACACACAATGAAATAAAGTAAAATGATTGCCCTTCATGATCTCAAGCTATTTAATGGCCTGAGGAAATGGTCACGACTAAACAGTAAGTTAAAAAACCAGACTACTGAACAATCAAAACCTAGCGAGAGCGTCAGTGCTGCCTGGATCCCACCACGACGGCAGCTGATGCGGCAGCTGATGGCCGAGTCCCCACTGCAAGGCGCCTGACTTGGCATTTGCTTGTGTGCCCGGGAGCCCTCAACACTGCGATGAGGAGTGTGGTTTAAGAGAAGTTGGTTTGGCTGGATTCCCCGGTGCTGAACTGGACTCAAAGCTCCTTCCGGTCCCCTTGCTGGTTACATCGCCGTCCCCCACTCACCCGGAGTGCTCCTCCGCCCGCGCTCTGACTGGTCCCTCATTCACAGTCATCGAATCCGTTCTGCCCTGGTTCTCACTTCAGGGGGGGCCCTCTTCTCCAGCCCCGAGTCGCCAGCCCCAGTTCCAGTCACCTGCCCTCCTTAGCCCGGGACTGCGGACGCCCTGCCACCGGCACCCTGCTGTTCTGGAACCTGCTTTTCTCCTGCTCTCGGTGCTTCTCTGCGTCCGACAGTAGCGGAGAGCCTGTTGCCGTCATGACCAAAGGGGGAACATTGAGAATTTCAGTGCCCCTTTGGACCTGCAGATACAGTTAGCCTGTTAGTTTTGGCGTCAAGGTAAAGACAGTAGAAGACTGCCTATTTACTCGGACTCAAAGTAAACACGTTCTTGGTAAGATCATTAGAATAGATTCCTAAAATTAATATACAGATCGAAGCCCATACAACATAGTAACCATTTTGACCTGACAAAATCTTACTCCAGAAAGATTGTTTTCAAATTATACTCTTGCTAGTAATGTAAAGGAATATCTCTTTGCCTCTGTTATTACTAAATTTTTAATATTCAAGTAAGATGCAGTATCCCAACAATAGATAGTTTTTCCCACAGCAAAATGCTCTCTTTCGTCCTGCTTTGCCTCTGTCACCAAAAAGATGAGGATTTTATTTATTTTTTAAAAGATTTTATTTATTTGACAGGGAGAGAGACAGAGAGAGAGAGGGAACACAAGCAGGGGAGTGGGAGAGAAGCAGGCTTCCCTGCGAGGAAGGAGCCTGATGTGGGGGCTCAATCCCAGGACCCTGGGACCATGACCCAAGTCAAAGGCAGATGCCCAACAACTGAACCACCGAGGCACCCGAGGCTTTTATTTTTTTAATGTCCTTTAAATATTTTATTTATTTATTTGAGAGAGAGAGAGAGAGAGAGAGAGAGAGTGTGTGAGTGAGAGAGCGCACAAGCAGGGGGAGGGACAGAGAGAGAAGCAGGCTCCCCACCAAGTAGGGAGCCAGATTCTCCCCAAGATGAGGGTTTTAGAAAATAATTACTTTCTCACCCTCTTCTCCTCTCCTCTACTTTACCATAATCAAGACAGTCAGAATCCTTGACCTTCCACTTTCCAACAGTACTTTTGTCCCCCCAATGATGGGGCTGGTGGAGAGAGATGACACCAGAAAGTATGGGAGTAATTCAGCTAGGAATTTTTGTCATGTTTAGGTCTCTATAAGGAGCAATATTTAACTTATAATGTGAAAGTCTATCAACCCACTTTCAGGTACTGGGGGTAAATGGTATTTTAGGGATGAACACAGTGGTGAAGTTAAATTTAGAGCTTTTCAAAATCCAGAGAGGTCTACAAGCACTAAGGTGTTCCCCTCTGCCCAAAAGAAGAAATGCAAGGTCGTTCAAGTAATGAGTTAGCAGAGTTGCCAGGTACAATGGTGAATGAAAAAGAAAGGACACCTGCCCATAAGATATTGAGAGAGGATAAAAGGATTAGACATCAAACAAAACTTCAGATGTAACCACAAATGTGGAGCCCACATTCATATTCACCAAGAGATCCTAAGCAGGAGATTTGGTCTAAGGTGATTCTGAAATGGTTCTGTACAGAATATAAGGTTAATGTTAACGGATATAAGGGACAACTGGGTGGCTCAGTCGATCAAGCGTCTGCCTTCAGCTCAGGTCATGAACCCAGGGTCCTGAAATCGAGCCCCACATCAGGCTCCCTGTGCAGGGGGAGTCTGCTTCTCCCTCTCCCTCTGCCTGCTGCTCCCCTTGCTTGTGTTTGTTCTCTCTCACTCTCTCTCTCAAATAAATAAATAAAAACCTTTAAAAATAAAAAAAAAGGTTGGATCACCTGGGTGGCTCAGTTGGTTAAGGGTCTGCCTTCTGCTCAGGTCATGATCCCAGTGTCCTGGGATCGAGCTCCACATGGGGCTCCTGGATCAGTGGGGAGTCTGCGTCTCTCTCTCCCTCTGTCTTTCTCCCTGCTCATGCTCTCTTTCTGTATCAAATGAATAAATTAAAAAAAAAAACTAAAAAAATAAATAAATAAAGGTTAAGGGATAGGAACATTCAAATTGACTTTTCATCTGAAGGATTATCCATGATCCTCTACTCTGGTTTGTTCTAGCTTCACGGAATCACAGACGGCCTATCTTGGGAGTCAAAGTAGGGTACAGGTAACATCTTGACTGTTAGCATCCTTCTCAGCTCTTTCCTGTACCATCATTACTAGGATGGGAGTATCACCCTGGCTGGATCTGGAGTCCATCTCATCTCAACTACATTTGAGTCGTCTCCCAAATGAGTTTAACAGATCTTCATGTATGTCCAGTTTTAGCAGGTCATTAGATCACCGGTTGCACGGAGGAGGACTCTTTTGGGCAACCCTGGAATCTCAGAGCACTTTGGGCCATTTAAACCCACTACTTAATGAATTGACATCCACACAATTTATGTGATTAAGGCCATAAAGATGAGGAGCAAAGAATTTCCTGTGTGAGTAGCCCTAACATCAGGGCCAGCCCCGTCCACCCTGCCTACAAGAAACCATGCTAATATCTAATACTTACAAGTACTGATGACTTGCGTGTATTGAGCTCCTACTGTGTGTAAAGAAATGTTAGATGTGCCTCATGCACGTGACTTTATTTCATTATCAACTTAAGAGGAAGTCCATGTTTCTGTCTACTCTTTTACAATAGCATAGCTAGAAGGAGAAACAGGCATTTGCAAACAAAAGAATAAACTCCACATATTTTTTAAATGTCTTTTTAAAAGATTTTATTTATTTATTTGACAGAGAGGAACACAAGCAGGGGGAGTGAGAGAGGGAGAAGCAGGTTTCCCACTGAGCAGGGAGCCCGATGCGGGACTCGATCCCAGGACCCTGGTATCATGACCTGAGCCAAAGGCAAAGGCTTAACAACTGAGCCACCCAGGTGCCCCTACTCCAGGTATTTTAAGCAGGTATATTTAAGTACTTAGTGCAAATAACTATAAGAAGGGCTCCAGCTGTCCTGTTATTTTTCAGGGTATTAAGAGTATTAAAACTAGTGCCCACTGAAGCAGATGCTATTAATGGTCTCTTTCTCCCCCTTGGAACTCTCAACCACATTCATACACATCAGCCAGCTTCTCTTGTGCATTTCCCCCCAACAGCTCATATTTGTGGGTCTTCGTCAGCCACAGGCTACCAGCATCCCCTCTGTCTGCGAGCATGAAGAGCTAGGAGCCAGTGATTTTAGTTCTCCAGAGCACAGCCTTAAGCTAACCGCCGGTAGATGTGTAATTATAAAAACTTGAGCTCTCAGGTCTCTGATCGGAACAAGTCTGAGGTGTCACCTACATTGTCTGCAGAGTTTCCCTGTTGGATTTTGTCAAGAGACCCTCTGTGGGACTTTCATTGATATCAAGATATTGCTTGGCTTTCTTCCCTTCCTCCCCATCAGTGTATTTTTTTTTTTTTGGATCACTTCTTGATGTATCACTTTTGCATGCATTCTTGGTCAAAGTCAGCTCACAGGAAATCCAATCTAAAGGCACTGCCAGGTTGTTTTCCAAAATATTTCTTGGGGCACTTGGATGGCTCAGTTATTTTAGCGTCTGTCTTCAACTTGGGTCATGATTCCAAAGTCTTGTGCTCTTTCTTTCTCTCTCTCTCTCTCTCTCTCTCTCTCTCTCTCTCTCTTTCTCACCCTTGCTCTATCTCAAATAAATAAATACAATCTTTTAAAAAATAGAAGTCGTCTCTACCCCCAACTTGGGGCTCAATCTTACGACTCCAAGATCAAGAGTGGTATGCCCTACCTACTGAGTCATCCCGGCACCCCCATATATTGTTTTTAATCTTAAAATTAAATATTTGTACAATTCCCTGTGTATATTTAGCTACGTATTTACCTCTTTAAAAATTATTATTTTTAAAAAATATTTTATTTGTCAGAGAGAGAGCACAAGCAGGCAGAGTGGCAGGCAGAGGGAAAGGGAGAAGCAAGCTCCCTGCTGAGCAAGGAGCCCCATGTGGGACTCTATCCCAGCACCCTGGGATCATGACCTGAACCGAAGGTAGATACTTAACTGACTAAGTCACCTAGGCCTCCCAAGTACCTCTTTTAAAAAATATATATTTTATTTATTGGGCACCTGTGTGGCTCAGTCAGTTAAGCAACTGCCTTCGGCTGGGTCATGATCCCGAGGTCCTGGGATCGAGCCCTACGTTGGGCCTCCCTGCTCAGCAGGGAGCCTGCTTCTCCCTCTCCTTCTACTGTTCCCCCTGCTTATGTGCTCTTGCTCTCTCTCTGTCAAATAAATAAAATCTCAAAATAAAAAATAAAAAATATTTTATTTTTTTATGTAATCTCTACACCCAATGTGGGACTCAAACTCGCAACTCGAGATCAAAAGTCGCTTGCGCTACTGACTGAGCCAGCCAGACACCCCTTGAGTACCTCTTTCTATGTTTATGGGACACTTTGTTACCATTTTTTGTGAAATGTCCATTAAAAAGTTTCACCAGTTCTTTTTTTAAGATTTTATTTTTATTTATTTGACACAGAGAGAGAGATCACAAGTAGGCAGAGAGAGGAGGAAGCAGGCTTCCCACGGAGCAGGGAGCCCGATGTGGGGCTCAAACCTGGACCCTGAGATCACGACCTGAGCCAAAGGCAGACACTTAACGACTGACCCACTCAGGCATCCCTCCAGATTTTATTTTTAAGTAACCTCTACACCCACTATGGGGCTTGAACTCACAACCCTGAGATCAATAATCATGTGCTCCACTGACTGAGGCAGCTAGGTGCCCCAAGTGTGGAACTCTTTTTTTTCTTTAAGGATTTTATTTATTTATTTGACAGAGAGAAACACAGCCAGAGAGGGAACACAGCAGGGGGAGTGAGAGAGGGAGAAGCAGGCCTCCCGCCGAGCAGGGAGCCCGATGTGGGGCTTGACCCCGGGTCTCCAGGATCATGACCTGAGCCGAAGGCAGTCGTTCAACCAACTGAACCACCCAGGCACTCCCCAAGTGTGGAATTCCTTATTGATTGGTTATTATATTCCATCTGTTGATCTATTCTTACACTAATATCACATGCTTTAATTTTTTGTTTGTTTGTTTTTTTACAATAAGCCTTGATCTAGTATTGTAAGTCATCAAGCTTTGTATTTATTCTTCTTATTGACTTAACCATCTTCTGCAAAGATTCCTTGCCTTGCCATATATTGTATTTATTCCCATATTTTAGAGTCACTTATCACTTTCTCTTATGGTTAGTACTTTTTGTATCCTGTTTAAGATATGTTTGCCTAAGCTAAGATCGTGGAGATATTCTCTTGCATTTTCTTCTAAACCCTGCTTGATTTTTATTGGAATTGCATTGAATCTAGAGATACATTTGGGGAGTATATATACTATAACAATTTTGAGCCTTTCAGTTCATTACCTCCTACATCCTTCCATTTATTTTATTCAACTTAGTTCAGTAATATTGTGTAGTTTCCAGTGTTAAAGTATTGCAACTCTCTTGTGGACTTATTCTTAGTTATTTGACAATGTATAATACCACCATAAGTGGTACTATTTTTTTAAGATTTTATTTTCTTTTATTTTTTAAAAAGATTTTATTTATTTGACAGAGAGAAACACAGCCAGAGAGGGAACACAAGCAGCAGGAGTGAGAGAGGGAGAAGCAGGCTTCCCACCGAGCAGGGAGCCCTATGTGGGGCTCAATCCCGGGTCTCCGGAATCATGACCTGAGCCGAAGGCAGTTGCCCAACCAACTGAGCCACCCAGGCACCCCAAGATTTTATTTTTTTTAAGTAATCTCTACACTCCACATGGGGCTTGAACTCACAACCCTGAGATCAGGCATCGCATGCTTTACACTCACTGAGCCAGGCAAGTGCCTGGTTTGTATGAATTTTCTATGTGCACAGTCATATCTTGAAAGAATGGCTTTTATTTCTTTTCCAATCTTTTTTTTTATTTGACAGAGAGAAACACAGCCAGAGAGGGAACACAAGCAGGGGGAGTGAGAGAGGGAGAAGCAGGCTTCCTGCCGAGCAGGGAGCCCGATGTGGGGCTCAATCCCGGATCTCCAGGATCATGACCTGAGCTGAAGGCAGTCGCTTAATCAACTGAGCCACCCAGGCGCCCCTCTTTTCCAATCTTAATACCTTTTCTTTTTATTGACTAGCTGTACTGGCAAGACAGCCAAGATATTGTGTAGAAAAATGGCGATAGTGAACAATCCTGTCTAGTCTCTCACCTCGGAGGAAAGCATTTGATATTTAACCATCAGATATTATCTTAGTTGTAGTTTTTTCTAGATATGCTTTACCATTTTAATGAACTTACTCTCAAATGATTTATTAAATTATATGTGCACAGTCATGCATATGTATAATATAAGTACATATATGTTTATACTTGTATATATAATGATGCATATGATTCAGAAAATATACATTGTATCTGTTTTATAGGTGGATAGGTACATAAGTAAAGAAATGCTGAATGGGGTAAAACGACATGGGAGTTGCTTGAAGTATTCTTGTAACTTTTGTGAATTTTTTTGTTTATTTTTAAAATAATTTTATTTATTTATTTGACTTAGAGAGAGCACAAACGGGGAAAAGCAGGCTGCAGAGGGAGATGCAGGCTCCCCGACAAGCAGGGAGCCGATGTGGGGCTCGATCCCAGGACCCTGGAATCATGACCTGAGCTGAAGGCAGATGCTTAACGACTGAGCCATCCAGGGGCCCAACTTTTGTGAATTTTAAAATTATTATCTACACTTTAAACAGAAGACAAGAGGGGGCAGAAGGACCAATGGAAATGTGTATATGTATGTATATGTGTATTCATTTAACTACTGGTAATACTTGTGTTGTTTCCAATTTTCAGCTACGAAAAACGGGGCTGCTGCTTACGGTCCTCTAGTGAATTCCCTTCTGCAGAGCCTCTAACCAAATGAGTGGCTGACACTGCAGTCTAGCCCCCACCCCAGCCCATCAAGCCAAACAATGGGACTGCATCCACACTTACAAGGGTGGCTCTTTTTTTAAACATAAAAATACTGTGTTTGTCCTGGTGGGCACCCAGGAGGCTGCTTCCACCACGAGGGGGCACCTTTTATTAATTTCGACCAAGGAGTCATACAGCTTAGCAGAGGTCTTAAATACATACATTTTTTTTTTAATGCTGCAGTCAACATCCTTATTGGACTTGCTGGTTGGTCGGGCATGTACATCATAAACTTTACAAGGGATTGCCACATTCGTCTCCGATTTCGTTGTACACCGTCACAAGCATTTTATGAGAATTCTCACTGCCCCATATCCCTTCTGCACTTGATGTCGTTATGTTCACTTCTGCCAGTCTAATAGTTTTGAAGTGGGACCCCATTTTTGTTCTATTTCAGATCTGTCTGGGAGCTTCCTGGTCCGGGAACACGTGGCGATTTGGAGAGAATGGCGAGGTCTGAGAGGGCCCGGAACTCCGCGCCCCTTTCCACTGACCGAGCCCTCTGCATCTCTTCCCTCTGGCGGTTCCTGAGACATGGCGTTTATTTTCAAACTCAGAAAAGGCCATGTGAGGACACAGCAAGAAGGTGGCCATCTAGAAGCCACGGAGAGAGCCCTCAGGAGAAACCAAATCTGCCTGCCCCATGATCTGGAACTTTCAACCTCCACAACTATGAGAAATAAATGTCCGTTGTTTAAGTTGAAACACACACACACACATACACACACACCCAACTCTGATTACCATGGTGATTGTGCATCTTCTCCAATGTGCCTCATGGGGAACTGACTGTCCATGTATCATTCGGGTATCTTCCATCTGCCTTTCTGTACCTACTCTCCCCCACCCTACTCTGTGCCCAGGAGCTGACCTTGTGGCTTCATTTCTATCAGATGGCTGTGGCTGAGTTTCTTTACCAAAGACCACAAATGCTCTCTAGTGAATCTCTCTAATGTCTATTTTCAAATTATTATTTACAATATGGAAGTATGGTTGACACACAACGTTATACTAGTTTTAGGTGTACAACATAGCGATTGGACAAGTCTATATGCTTTGCTGTGCCCCCCACAATCTGTCCCCGTACAGTGCCTATATTCCCAAGGCAGTGCCTTTCATCCCCATGACTTATTCATTCCCAAACCGGAAGCCCGTACCTCCCTGTCCCCTTCAGCCATGCTACCCATCCCCCAGCCCCTCTCCTCTCAACCATCAGTTTGTTCTCTGGATTTATGGGTTTCTGCCTTTTGTTTTGTTTCTTTGTGCCTTTGTTTTTTTGGATTCTGCATATAAGTGAAATCATATGGCAGTTGTGTTTCTCTTTCAGACTTATTTCACTCAGCATAATACCCTCCAGGTCCATCCAGGTCGTGGCAGGGATTCTCTCTTACAGCTGTTGTGTTCTGATAACTACTCCTGGCATTTACCCCTTCATGCTTTGCTGGGTGGTCATAGCTCCCCACCATTGCTAGCCCCAGGGCATCTCAAAATGTCTCACTGGTGTCACTTTTTGTCAGCTCTTAATCCAATAACGGTGTAACAGCCACCTGTTCTTGCTCACGTGCTCTGGGCTGTCTGGGGCTCTTGGGCGGCAGGGGGCGTTCAGGGATAGGCTTGGCTCTGGGCTGCGAATCGTGCGCAAATCTGCTCCGCGTGGATCACTCAGTACAGCGTCAGGGGTCAGCAACTATCTGGGGCCAGTTCATCTCACTGGCAAGCACAGGAGGCCAAGAGGACCCGCCAAATCACACAAACACCTTGACTTCCTGTTTACCTCAGGTCTGCTCCCATGGCACTGATAAAAAGCGGTGCATGATAAAGCCTAGGTTTAGAGGAGCAGGTACCACAGTCCACCGAGAGAGTGGGGGTGTGTGTGTGAAAATTTGCAGAACGATGATATAATCACAATTCCCTCTTACCGTACCCACTGCCATTTCATAGTCCCTTCGTTTACTTCTCCTCTGTGACCCCACTTGTGTGTACCATCTGTTTCTTGTTGGGACCCTGATTAACACCGTATCATCCTCACAAGTTTCTATAGATTTTTCCAGTTTTCAGGGGCATGCAATACCCCGCCCCCATTTTAGTTCAGCTTTTTTGCTTTCCTTTTTGGGGTAGGTCCTCCTCCCCAAAGGCCCTGCCCTATCTTTGGCACCAACCCTTTCCCACTTCTTGTGACTCACGCTAACAGCTTAGTGTGTTCATTTCTGTAGTTTTCTTCATACCTAGCCAATTGTGTGTGTGTGTGTGTGTGTGTGTGTGTGCACTCATATGCTAGCTTCTTTTACAAAAACGTTTTGTAATTTTAACAACAAAAGCATAATGCAATTTTCCACATATTCTGTACTTAAAACCTTGCAAAATCTCCCCAAATCAGCTGGCATAGATCCTTCTTACTCTTTAAAATGCTGAATTATGTTCCATCATGCTGGCCCCATTGCCCTATTGATGAGTGAAGTTAATGCGGTGAGGGTTCTCCTTCCCCAGGGTGCTAGGAACCCAGGCTGCTGAGAGCCACGGCTGAATCACTCCCCAGGAATTACTATGAACTGAAGGGAGCTGCCTTGTCCAGGGGTACCCTGTGGGCTTCAGGTAAGACCAATATCCACCTGACTAGTCAGTATGTAGGTGCCAAGGCCTTGGCCTCAACTGCTCAATACGTAACTTTTCTGAATGGCTCTTCCGGCTTTAGATATATCCCTGTAGAATCATCCGAATCTTCTATTGTAACTGCTGGGTCTCTTTAAATCCCCCCTCTGCTCAATTCTGCTTTCCTCCCTCCCTCACAAGTGTTACGAGATCTGTTTTTGAGGGAACTTCAAGTGTATGTGGAGCTAGAATTGAACCTAAGAGCAGATGATGAAATCGGATTTGGGAGCGGAGTTACCTGCCAGCTAGCCTTGAGGACTAGGTTCGAGGACTCCATCACTGGCCATGAGTGAAGTGCTGCTAAGCCATGATGTCATAGTGATGCCACTGGCAAAAAACTGTCACTACTGGTGACCAGAGACAGGACACAGATGGAAGGAAATTTACTGGCAGGTGCAATGTCTCAGGGGTTGACTGATTCAGAGGAAGCAGTAATTGTTCGTGATTGTGCAGAGATGGTTGTGACCAGAAGCTGCTATAGCACTGGAGAAAGGCAAAGGCTAGGGGTAATGAAAAGCAGTCTAACCTAGGCTCCAAAGCCAACGGTCCCACCTGTGGGCAGAAGGCAGAGTCTGAGGACCGGCCTGTAAGAATTAATCTTCTGTGTAGTGCTGCCCAGAATCCGGTTTGTTTTTCTACATGTCAGGCCACCGCATGCACAAGCGAAGCTCGGCCCGTTCCCACTCCCTTCCCACGTTCTGGAAAAATCACCCATGTCAGAAATAAGAAGACGATTGATTCTATGAACTTGCAACGTCATACCAAAGTGCTGCCTTGTAAGCCCACCTTTTCTCTGGCTCTAATGGGATACTTCGCTTTTCCAGCCACAGACCAGCTAGCCCAGGCTTTTCTCAGCACTGCAGACTTCACAGGTCAGCAGGCAGAGAACAGTAAGAAGCCAGTTTTCCTTTTCTGCAGGAAAAGAGAAACTTGCAATTTTACTGTCCTGTAGTTCATCAACCAGGTTTGTGCTAAATTAACAATCACACTTCTGCATTCCCTTCTCTTCTATTCACACAATCAACGCTTTATAAATGTAAGTGCTTTTTCTAAAGAACCTGTCATTCTGCTGATTCCCTGAATAAGATTAAACAGAATTTGACAGGTGTTCGGCAACATGTGTGTGGGATTCCGGATCTGTCACAGAAAGGTGTTGTGCCTTCCAGCAGCTTTTGGGAAAGGAAGAAATGTTTTCCAGAAGCCTCCCAGCTGCCTTTTCCTGATTATCCCCTTGGCCAAACTCAGAGGGAGGTCCACTTCCTGAGGGGCATGGAGCTGACAGGATTGGAGGGGGATCAGCATCTGGGCCCCAATGACGGCCAGAGGGGTGTCCGCCCCCAGGACCACCACAGGACCACCCGCTCTGTTCCATGATGCCAGATTCAACCTGGGCCACAGAGCGGCAGGGGACAAGCCTGCTGAACCAGACCCACGGACCCCGCCGACGGGCCCGGGGAGGCAAAGGCGCCACATTCACCGAGACTCAATTTCTTTTTAATAGCGGCTGACATTTATTGAAAAGAAGGAAAAGACGTTTGTCCAGGTAGTGTAGAAGAGCTGGGCAGAGCGCAGGGCTTAATCACTGTGTGGAACAAAAGGCACACATCAGAGAGACAGCTGCGAATTGAGAAGAGAACTGGGTTCTGGGCAAAACGAACAGGTCCACGGGAGAAAGAAAATCGAGTGGCTGGATTTGGTTGCCAGGCATCCCCGGGACCTGGCGGCCATCTGGCAGGAGCAGAAGAGGTCTCTGGGGGGAGGGGGGAACGGGTTCCGCTGTAGGTGAGAGGCTGGCCCGCCCCTCCGGGGGTGGGGGGTGGCGAGCTGCTGGAGTCACTGTCCAGGGGCCGCGGTCAGCTCAGATACTTCTTAGCTGAGCCCACATCGCTGGAGGCTGGAGGCCGAAGGCCGCCGGTGGCGCGCGAGGGACCGCGGTGGCAGCGCGCTGCAGGCCTGGCGGTCAGTCCGGGGGAGGCGGCCCGCGGCGGCCGGGCTGTGGGTGGTCTGCTCCGCGCGTACGGGGGAACCCGGCCCGCAGCTGGAGCGCGGGCC
>PITA01031648.1:0-14936 GCA_004023965.1 Spilogale gracilis
GTAGACTGTGAATCCTGTAATTTGTGACCGGCAACAAACATACATACATACATACATACATACATTTATTTATTTGGCAACATTTAAAAAAGTTGCACATACTGAGGATAAGAATTGCTGCATACAACTTTTTTTTTTTCATTCATGGGGAATATGGGTATGTATTGATTCTAATGGAAAATGTAGTTCTTACTATAGGTAAGACTATAACTATATAGGTTCTGGCAAAAACAAATACAAAAAATATTTGTGAGTCACTAACCTAGTTTTATCCCGAAGTTGTACAGATGAGGAAACAAATTTGGGAAATCTCAAAGGCTCACATGTGTTCTTCCTTGGCATGGTACTCTGCCTACTGTGCCATGCTCCCGTGTCACTGGGCTTATCTGTATCTGGGTGTGACTGACTCCATAGGTCTAGTTTCTACGTGAAGGGAAGGAATTAAAAGCTTTATTTAATCAATACCACATTAGTAAGGACCCACTTCAGTTGTTGTATGATCCTCTTTTACATTGAGCAGGGAGCCCAATGCAGGGCTCGATCCCAGGAACTTGGGATGATGACCTGAGCTGAAGGCAAATGCTTATCAGCTGAGCCACCCAGGCGTCCTAGAGTTTCTTCCTCATGCTCCTTACTATTACTAGGTCTGGCACACGGACACCGTGAGAAATGGTTATCTTAAAAGACCATCTTGATTAATACACTGAGCTTTCAAGGGACTATTCCTTTGTTTTATAGCTCAGTTCTTATATAAATAATAAATCTATACTCTTAAGGACAGGTTTATGCTTAAAAAAAGACTCACTTTTGGGGAACATGCAAGGGTAAACTAGTGAAATTAGAGGAAATTAATCCAAGGGTTGAGAATAATAACCAGGGTATGGAAGCAACGTGATGGTCCATCAGTAGGTGAATGGATAAGGAAAATGTGATGTATATATACACAATGGACTATTATACAGCCATAAGAAAGGATGGGAATGTGCCATTTGAGATGGCATTGATGGACCTAGAGAGTATTACGATAAGTCAGACTGAGAAAGACAAATATCATATGATTCCACTCATAAATGGAATCTCAAACCCCAGAAAATGAAAAGCAGAATCAGAACTATAAATACAGAGAACAAACTTGTTGCCAGAGAGGAGGGGAATGGGAGATTGGGCAAAATGGGTGAATGAAAGAGGGAGATAGAGACCTCCAGTTACAGAATGAATAAGTGAAAGGAATACTGAGCAGACTATAAGGAACACAGTCAGTGATGCTGTATTAGTGATGTAGTGGGACAGATGGTAGCTATATTGTGGCGAACACAGCATAACATAAACTTGTCAAATCACTAGGTTGTATGCTTAGAACATGTAACATTTGTCAAGAAAAACAAAAAAAAAAAAAAAAAAAATTCTTTCATAGCCTCCACCCCCCCCCCCAGGGTAAACCCTTTTTTTGTGTGTGTGTCATGTTCTTGAAATGGTTTAGCATGGTTTTAAAAATCATCGTTTTTAGTTGTTTAAAACGCTGTTACATACCTTATTAAATGTGAGAAAGCAAGTGAAGAGAATTCGCTGAATGTTACTCATCTTCCCTAAGACTGGTGTTTGAACCTGATCCTTTCCTAGGTAGCTAACAGAAAAAGCTTTCAACTTACTTGGGGCTGGTTGGGGCAAGTATCAAAAAACAAATAGGATATGCAAGTGAGTAGAGACCTTTCTTGAAGTGGTGATGACTGGAGGATATAAGAAAAGCCAAGAGAAAACTTGTTAACTTATGAATCTGAGTGGGAAACCAATTTTTCTTAGTAGTTAATATCTCTGATCTATTGAATGTCTACTGCATATTAAGTTCTCTTCATATGAGGAAAGGGTTTCAGGTTTAAAAACACCAGAGGCCAGACTTGAACTGATTTGGCCTGGGAGCCCATACTCTTTGTCGTCAACCACATTTGGGGCCAAGATGTTTAAGATTTAAAAATTGTTTTAGCGGGGTACGTGGGTGGCTTAGTTGGTTGAGTGGCCAACTTTCGATTTCTGCTCTAAGTCATGATCTCAGCCTCCTGGGATTGAGACCTGCATCGGACTGTCCCATCAGCAAGGAGTCTGCTTGAGGATTCTTTTCCTCCCTCTCCCTTGGCCCATACCCCACTCAGTCACTCTCTCCCTTTCTCTAAAAACAAATCTTTAAAAATTGTTTTAGTAATAGTTTTTTTGTAGCAATGGAGAGAAGTGAAGATTTTAATTTTTTTAGAAGTGAAGACTTTTTGAAAACTCAATTTCTAGAGCATGTAGGGATAAAACATCTTTTTCATAAAGTTATAATTCATATTTTGATACTTAATACTGAAAAATTATTATGATTTAATGTGGAACAGCCCTGTGGCTGGATTGGAATCCTCATTGAACAGTAGGTGGCACTCTTCTACCATTGGAAACATTCTTTCAGGCAAAGCTCTCCTTTATGGATTTTTAATAGCTTTTTAATTTCAGTCATATCAATGTGACATATTAATGCTATTCATATGGAAAGCACAGAGTACACAGTACAGATTATTTCTTGTAAAGTCAAAGACACGTATTTTTTTCCTTTCATAAGTTAGTTAGCAAGCTGAAGCCTTAATTATGGGGAAAAATGGCCTCTTTTGCAATTAAACTGGAATTCTTTAGAATCTGTTACTCCACCAAAATGTGCTTTATCTTGTAAAAAAAAATCCTAAAACAGTAAACTGCTAAGTTAAAATAACCCATAAATCATTAGACGATTATTAACCCATATTATATTCACCCATAATATAATATAGGCAAAACTATCCTAATGGGTAGAAGAGATTATCCCATGGAGCTCCTTAGGTAGTCTTAGGTAGGTGATTAGTAGCTCTAACACTTTCTGGAAGACGGGAGCCTTTCACCGCTTTTGTAGAGGCAAATTCATGTGACGGCCGGTTGAATCTGCAGGACTCGACTGTGCACATAATGTTTTCTTCAGTCATTGACACAACACTCAGACTCATTCCTCTTCTCATGAGGGTAATGCAAACCGTCAGTTGTCAGTTGTCAGCTGTGACTAATGCTGAATAGTAAGACTTTGCAATGCATGCAGATCTGCCTGCGTGTATGGCATCTGCAGCATTTGGTGTTTGAAACCGGAATGATGGAACCGGTTTGGTTTGCATCTGGCCCTCCTCCTCTGCCTCTGTGTGCTGCTGTGCATGTTTGCACTGTGCAGTGGTGAGCGAGTTGGAGATAGGCTTGTTTATTAAAATGTTCTGAGGAGGGCACAGCTTCTTCAGATTTACACAGAAGTACCAGGTCAGCTAGAGAACAGGCTTCTTGACTTTGAACTTGGCGACACTGGTTATCTCCGCCGTTGGCACTTTGCCCAGAGGGATACAGGAGCAGGAGAGGGAGCACAAGCAAGAGAACATGATGCGAAAATACACTCCCGATGCATCTCAATTGCTAAAAATGTCCTAGTGGGTTTAGGGTTTCTACAGTGGAGTCGGGATGCTTTCCCACCCCACGCACCCTCACACCACCTTCGGGTCAGACTGGCCGTTTTGTTTCTTGTACTTGCTGAACTGCATTTCCCACTCAAAACTTGATCCTTTTTGTCCCCTTGCAATATGTACTCCCCAGGTTTCTGCATGAATGGCTTCTCCTCATCCTGGTTTTACTTCAGATGACATATCCTTATAGAGGGGTGTCCTTTCCATTCTGTTTGAAGGGGGAATCCCTACCTTTCTGTCTCTAGTCATGAACACGTTTGCTTACGTATTCTGTTGTCTTTGTTAAATTTATTATAGGAATTATGCTGTGTATTTTAATTTTTTTTTTTTTTTACATCCTATGAGGAGAGACAAAATTAGTAAGCGAGTTCCATATCAAGAGGGCCTTGTCTGTCTGAAATACCCGCCGGGTCTGTCGCAGTACCTGGCAAAGAGACGGAGCTCACTTTCATTGACTAAATGAAGGAATGAAGAACTTCCAACTTTTCAGGCCTTTTATACTGTTTCACTTTATAATGGATAGTAGATAAATTTCACTTTATAATGGATAGTAGATTCTGCTCTAAATTTATTCATTCAGCATATTTTTAGTAATACCTCCCGTGTATATTGTATATACCTAGTCTCTGGGGATGCATTTATGACCAAAACAGACAAAAATCTCTGACCTAAAAGGGTTTACATTCTGTTGGGGGCGATATACAATAAATAATAAACTAAAGTAAAATATACAGGGTATTTGAAGGTGTTAAAGGCTGTAAGGAAAATGAGCAGACCATTAAACTTTGGGTGTGCTGGTAGTGGTGGTGAATGCAATTTAAGGGGATGTAGTCAGGGTGAGTCTCAGAGAGAAAGCGATAGTTGAGCAAAGACGTGAGCGTGAGAAAGGGTGAGTCACATGGATGTTGGAGGAAAAGTATTCCAGGAAAGAGGACAGCCAATGGAGAAGCTCTTAGGTGCGAGGATGCTGCCTAAGGATGTTCAGGGAACAGTGTGGCTGGCTAGGGCAAAGTAAGCAACAGTAACCTTTGTGGGGGAGGAGATCAGACCAGCAGTTAGAAGTCAGATCTCATAGAGCTTTGTAGGCCATTGAAAATGGTTGATTTTATGCTGATAGAGATAGGAAGTCTAAATCAGCAGGTTTTAAGCAGAGGAGTGATGTGGTTCACTTTCATTTTTTACAAGGCCCCTCCCATTAGCTGATTTTTTGAGAATAGATGTAGGGCAGCGGGATCACAGATGGAAAAGACCATTTGTAAGGTGTCACCTAGGTGAGAGAGTCTGGTGGTTTGAAGTGTGGTTGCAGTGGAGCCAGTGGCTAGTGAAGTGATTTGAGTATACGCAGGTAGAGCTAACAGAATTTTCCGATAGATTAGATTCGAGATCTGGGAGAAACAGTGAGTCAAGGATAGAGTTAAAAGATGACCCTTGAATTATGGCTGGAGCAACTACATGGGTGGGATTGCCTTAAACAGGTATGAGAGGCTGGTAAAGGAATGAGTTTGGTAAGGGGGCCAGGAGTAGGAATTCAGTTGGGGGCCTTTGAAATTAGAGGTGTTTGTTTGATATCTAAGGTAAGAGGTAGTTGGATCTATGGTCCTATAATCTAGAGGTAGAGGTCTAGCCTGAGAGCTGTCAGTATGTAGAATGTATTGAAAGCCATTGACCCAGACAAGATCATCAAGAGGGTGCAGATAGGTAGAGACAAGAGGTCCAAAGACCCAAGTCCTAGCTACTTTAACAGTAAGAAATCAAGGAGAAATGCCTGTTTTGGAAAAGACCACAAACCAGTAATCTCAACTTCTGCCATAAGAAACTAGAAAAGAGAAAAATAAGAACAAACTAAACCTAAAACAAGTAGAAGGATGAAAATAAAGATTAGAGTGGAAATCAAGAAAGCAGAAAATAGAAACAATGGAGAAATTCAATGAAACAAAATACTGATGGTTAACATGGACGAAACTCGAGTTAGACTGATGGAGAGGAAACCAAGGATACAAATTACCAGAGTTAGGAATGAAAGAGGGAACATCTCTACTGACCCTACAGAAATTAAAAGGATTATAAAGGAATACTATGAACAACTTTATGCTATCAAAATAGACAACTTAGATGAAAACGGGGAAGTCCTTCAAATTCATAAAGTAGTAAAAATGGACTGAAGGAGAAATAGAAAAACTGAATACACTTATACCAAACAAAGCAATCGAATTAGAAATTGAAAGTCTTTCCACAAAGAAAAGCTCAGGCCCAGATGACTTCTCTGGTGGATTCTATCAAACATTTAAATGATAAATAATACCAGTCTTTCACAAATTTTTCTGGAAAAGAAAGGAGGAGGGACTACTTCCCAATTACTTCAGTGAAGCCAGTAATACCCTCTGGCAAACCCGGAGAAGACATCACAAGAAAACTATAGGCCGATATCCCGTATGAGCATAGATTCACAAATCCCTAACAAAATATCAGACTGAACCTGCAGCATCTAGAAAGTATTATGCCACATGGCCCATGTGATTTATACCAAGACTGCAAAGTTGTTTTAACATCTGAAAATATATTAATAAAATAAAGGATGAAACTCCTATGACGATTAGTAGACACACAAAAACATTTTACAATATCCAGTACCATTCATAATAAAATGTCTCAACAAATTAGGAACAGGAGAGAACTTCTTTAACCTGACTAAAGGGACCCACAAAAAACCTACAGCGACAACATCCTTAATGATGAAAATGTGAATGCTTTGTTCCCAGGGTAAGGAACAAGACAGTTTTATATACCAGTTTTCTACAGCGTTGTGATGGAGGTTCTATCCAGTGCGGTTAGGAAAGAAAAAAAATTAAAAGGCACCCGGATACAATAGGAAGAAGTAAAATTGTCTTAATTCATAGATGAAATGATCCTATATGTAGAAAATCCTAAGGAATCTGAAAAAACTATTTTAGCTAACATGTTCAGCAAGTTTGCAGAATAGAAGATCAATAAACAAAAATCAGTTGTATTTCTCTATACTATTCCCCCTATATATTTCAGTGAACAATCTTAAAAGGAAATTAAGAAATCAGTTCCATTCACAACAGCATCCAAAGGATAAAATAGGAATTTTTAGTGGAAGTGAGAGATATACACTGAAAACTATAAAACATTGTTGAATAAAATTGAAGATCTAAATAAATGGAGATGTAAACGTCTTATGGTAAGTTGAGTTTTCAAGAATTGCTAATGTTCTTCAATGAAGAAAGGGTAATCTTTTCTGCAAATGGTGCTGAGACAGTTGGATATCCACATGCAAAAAAGATAAATTTAAACCGTAAAATGAAAAGTAACTCAAAGTGGATTATAGACCTAAATGTAAGAGCTAAAACTATAAGACTCTTAGAAGATTTAGGAATACATCAATAAATTTTTGTGACCTTGGGTTAGACAAAGCCTTCTTAGATATGATGCAGTGAGCAAAATTCACTCAATTTATAATTGAATATTAAGTGAATAGAATAAAATTGCTTATTATTTTGCTACTATAGTACACCCTGTGTGTGTATGTATAATGTATAATTATATATGTGTATATATAATTTATTTAAAATTAAAAAGATATTTTTAAAGGATTGATTGATTTTAAAAGATTTTATTTACTTGCAGGAGAGGGCACAAGCACAGGCAGGAGAGAGGTAGAGGGAGAGAGAAAGAGAAAAGCAAACTCTCTGTTACACAGGGAGGCCCGTGTGGCATGACTCGACCCCAGGTCCCTGGGATCATGACCTGAGCTGAAGACAAGTGCTTAACCACCTGAGCCACCCAGGCGCCCCTGAAGGTTTTATTTAAATTCCAGTTAGTTAACATACAGTGTAATCTTGGCTTCAAATATACAATATAGTGATTTAACACTTCTATACAACATCCTGTGCTCATTACAGTAAATGCACTCCTTATTCCTTAATTCCCACCACCCGTTTAACCCTTCTCCCTACCCACGTCCCTTCTAGTAACCATCAGTTGATTCTCTATAGTTAAACATCTGTTTCTTGGTTTGCCTCTCTGTCTTTTTTTTCTCTTTGCTTATTTTTGTTTCTTAAATTCCACATATGAGTGAAATCATATGGTATTTGTCTTTCTCTGACTTATTTTGCTTAGTATAATACTCTCTAGCTCCATCCATATCATTGCAAATGGCAAGATTTCATTCTTTTTTAAGGCTGAGTAATAGTCCATTGAGAGAGAGAGAGAGAGAGTGTGTGTGTGTGTGTGTGTACACCACATCTTCTTGATCCATTTATTAGTCCTTGGGCATTTGGACACTTTCCATAATTTGGCTGTTGTAGATAATGCTGCCATAAACATGGGGGTGCATATATCTCTTTGAATTAGTATTTTTATATTCTTTGGGTAAATATCTCATAGTATGATTGTTGGATCGTAAGATAATTCAATTTTTTTAAACTTTTTGAGGAACCTCTGTAACTTTTCCACAGCAGTTGTACCAGTTTGCATTCCCACCAACAGTGCATGAGGGTTCCTTTTTCTCTACATTCTCACCAGCATTTGTTTCTTGTGTTGTTGATTTTAGGCATTTCTAACAGGTGTGAGGTGATAGCTCATTGTAGTTTTGATTTGTATTTCCCTAATTATCAGTGATATTGCACATCTTTTCATGTGTCTGTATGTTGGTTGACCTGCCCATTTTTATTTACTTAAAGATTTTATTTATTTGACAAACAAGAGCAAGCAGAGGAGGATGGCAGGTAGAGGGGAAGAAGCAGACTCCGATGCGGGGCTCCATCTCAGGTCCCTGGGATCATGACCTGAGCTGGAAGGCAGACGCTTAACTGACTGAGCCACCCAGGTGCTCCTTCTGCCCATTTTTAATTTGATTTTTTTTTTTTTTTTTTTGCGTGTTGTGTAAGTTCTTTATATATTTTGGGTTCTAACCCTTTATTGGATATGTCTTTGCAAATATATTCTCCCATTCTGTAGGTTGCCTTACAGATTTGTTTATTGTTTCCTGCAATGTGTAGAAGTTACTGTTTTGATCTAGTCCCAATAGTTCATTTTTGCTTCTGTTTCCCTTGCCTCAGGAGACATATCTAGAAAGAAATTGCTATGGCCAATGTCAAAGAACTTATTGCTTGTGTTCTCCTCTAGGACTTCTGTGGTTTCAGTTCTCACATTTAAGTCTTTAATCAATTTTGAATTTATTTTTTGTGTATAGTATAAGAAAGTGGTCCAGTTTCTTCTTTTGCCTGTTGCTGTCCAGTTTTCCCAGCCCTTTTTGTTGAAGAACCTGTCTTTTTCCCATTGGATATTCTTTCTTGCTTTGTTGAAGATTAAGTGACCATAGAACTGTTAGTTCATTTCTGGACTTTCTGTTCTATTTATTTTTATGTATTTATTTGGTTAGATCAGTTTCTCTTTTTGGAGTGTTGTGGTTCAGCTAATTGTTGAAAGGTGGTGCTTGATGGATCTCTCGTCCCAGAGTTAGTTAATCCTTTGTCCAGTGTGTTAAGGTGTTAATCAGAGAAGCTGTACTTACCCAAAAAAGAAAGAAAAAAATGTCCTCTTCCAAAATCTTTCTGAAAATGCAAATAAACATATAGTAGAGTGTTGGGTTTTTTAAATCTTGGAGTGGAGTTTTGCCCTTTTATCAAGATCTAGTGCTGAACATGTTTATTTACTCCTTTAGATCTTTATTTTGGCAGCATTTGATTATTTTTAAGGTCCTAGAATTAAGAAAGTCACTCTGGAATTTCAAAAGAAATAAATGATGTAGTTTCTGTTTTCCAGAAGCTCATAATTTGATTAGGGAGAGAATTTGTATTATGCAGGCCTGCCAGATGACAACCTCATGATCTACTGTGGGAACACTAAACCAGCCAATCAAGAAACAAGAATCCTTGTTAAGCACTTAACAGGTCACAAAACTCTTGCCAAGTCACTTAATTTGTTTGAGCCTCTTCCTTACAGTCAATATTCCTTTGATCTCTGAAATTCAGTGAAAATCAAATGCCAAGCACAGGACTATCAGTTGTCTAGGGTTGCTCATGACTTCACAGTGATTCTGTTTCCTTTAAAAGCTCAAAAAAAAAAAAAAAAGTCTTGCTTTCTAAAGAGAAGGTTCCCCAGGTAGACAGTTTGGGCATTGTGTTTTTCCATGATAGTGTTTGACCCTACATTTACAGTAGTGATCTCTGGAAGTCCGAGAGGGAAGATTTCCAAGGATTTACAGGCCAAGCTAAGAAAGTTTTAAAAGCTTTTTCTTTCCTGAAACTGGATGTGAGCCTTTTAAAATGGTTTCATCTTGTTTTATCCATTTCCTGATTTACATTCACACTGTAGAAATGGTTCTTTCCTGGCATTTTTCATGCTTGAACAAAATTAAGCAGGAATTAAGTTGAAAGTGCATCCCTAAGCATCATAGTGGGGGGAAACACATGAGTTTTGTGCTCTGTTTACTGCAGCATTGACTCCTTCCTGTAAAGACAAGTGATGTGTTCAGCCTCTGAGATGCTGCCTCAAAATGACTTTTTTTTTTTTTAAAGCAAATAAAATCTTAGAAACAGGTCAGATTCTCATGTCAAACATCATATATTTCACCAAGGGAGAAGACATTTGGCCTTAAACCGAATTTTTTAAGTGTAAAAATAATTGCAACTATTTCAATTAGCCCTTAAAAGAATTTAAGTGAAATCAGATAATTAACTAAACTTAATAATTTGCCTACCACCTTTTCTTCCTGCTGTAATTTGTTTGACTTTATTAATGAGAACTATTAAGCTGGAGTTAGTAAATTAGAGTCTCCCCATGAAGACCCTTTTCACTTGAGCTCACCTTCTGTTTGCCTTTCAAGGTGGGTTTATGAGGGAGCAAGCAACAGCCCTCCGAGCACCACCGGACGGGCTCAAAACGGGTTCTGGTCGCACTAAAGTAAGGTTCATGTCTGACACCGCCCAGTGTGAGAGAGTACTTGCTCCTTGAGAGAAGCCCTGGAGGAAGACTATTTGGTAAAAGTTTAGTACAAAACAAGTTAGTGCTTAAAGTCTAGCTCCGTGGTAATGGGAAAATAGAAACCTTTTGGTTGTCTTTTCATTTCTGTTGTACTTACTTACCACTGTGGCCTGTGAGTAAAGCAGTTGGAATCGCTATTTATTTGTCTGCTATGTCAGGCGATAAATCTTTAATGATCTGCTGTGTTCTCAGAATGTTCAAGGCCAAGTGAAGTTTGTTCACTGGAAACTAATTTGTCACTAACCCTCCTGGAAGCAGCTGGTTTGGGGTTTCTGCCGTAATGCGGTTAAGGGTGGGTGTAGGTAGGGGAGACTCGTATTCAACTTTACAAGTCTGTTGAACTCTAAACGTCACCATTCACGCAGTTTATCTACAATGTCTGGAAGTCACACAAAGGCAGGTAATTGGCTTAAAATAAGTTGAGATCAGTTACTGACTTTTAAATATGCAAATTCTGAAAGTTTGATTTCTACTTAGTTTGCCACTTTTATCTACAATTTATTTTAGAAGTCTATTTCCATGTGATTTAAGAACGGGAGCACTTTTGTATCAACAAAAACATTTTGTTGTGTATTGTGAAGTAATTTTTCCTGGAATATAGCATTATATAGTATGAATTGTCAATGCTTTGTTGGAATTATATATCTGAAAAGTGTGGCCTGATTTTTGTCGTGTTGCTTTTTTTCTTTTTTAAAGATTTTATTTATTTATTTTTTTGACAGAGAGAAACACAAGAGAGGGAACACAAGCAGGGGGAATGAGAGAGGGAGAAGCAGGTCTCCTGCTGAGTAGGAAGCCCAATGCCAGGCTCGATCCCTGCACTTCGGGATCATGACCCGAGCTGAAGGCAGACGCTTAACAGTGAGCCACCCAGGCACCCTTATTTATTTTAAAGATTATTTATTTGAGAGAGAGCACAAGCAGAGGGAGAAGGAGAAGCAGACTCTTCACTGAGCAGGGAGCCCGGCATGGGAATCAATCCCAGGACCCTGGGATCATGATGTGATCCGAAGGCAGATTCTTAACAAACTAGGTGCTCTGGTGTGATTTGTTTTAAGAGGTAATACAGTTGAAAGTTTAGTTGCAGATTCTGGAGACCTAGCAGACAGAGCAGCATATGTAGGCTGCTTGGTCCTGTTGCCCTCAGATGCCCTTTTAGCCACTCTGAGGAAGAAGGGTTAAGAGCATGGGATCTGGAATCACCTATTTATGAGCTGTGTAATCTTGGGCATGTTTCTTAACTTACCTGAGCCTTAGGTTCATCATCTGTAGAATGGAGATAATAGTACCATCCCTCTCATACTGTTGTTTGGGTAAAATACACAGGTGCTTAGAACGAGGCGTTGAGCACGTAACAAGTGCCCAGTAGAAGGTGCGAACTCTGGACGATCGCTATTACTGTTCTTGTTCTGTTGACTTATAATGATGTGTTTAGATACTTAGGTTTTATGGAACTAGTTTCCTGAAAGCCAAGGATTGTTGCTTAAAATTTATAGAATGAACCTCAGAGCTTGGCAGAAAACAAGCAGTTGATACATAATTTTGGAGTGAATAAGTGTGTATATGAGAGGGGAGCATCTGATCATCAGTCTGGGTTTCCCCTATTTTTAAAAATTGGGGTATAATACACATAACTTTGAATTTACCATCTTTGTCATGTTTAAGTGGTATAGGTCAGTGGTATTGAATACATGCATAATGTTGTGTAACCATCACCACCATCCATCTCCAGGCCCTTTGATCTTGTAACACTGAAGCCCTGTAACCAAGAGACAGTAACTCACGTGTCCCTCTCTCCCAGCCCCTGGCGACCCCTTTCTACTTTCTGGGATGCTGGGTACCTCATATGAATGGAATCATACAGTATTTCTCCTTTTGTGACTGGATTATTTTTTTAATTTCTTTTAAAGATTTTATTTATTTATTTGACAGAGAGAAACACAGTGGGAGAGGGAACACAAGCAGGGGGAGTGAGAGAGGGAGAAGCAGGCTTCCCGCTGAGCAGGGAGCCTGATGTGGGGCTCGATCGCGGGATTCCGGGATCATGACCTGAGAGGAAGGCAGTTGCTCAACCAACTGAGCCACCCAGGCGCCCCTTGTAACTGGATTATTTTACTTACAATTATGTCCTTGAGGCTCATCCACGTTGTGGCTTATGTGAGAATTTTCTTCCTTTTTAAGGCTGAGTAATATTCCATTGTATGTATAGACTACTTTTTTTTTTTTTTTTTTTTTACCATTTCATTCATTAACCAACACGTGGGTTGCTTCTGCATTTTAGCTATTGTGAATAATGCTGCTCTGAACATGGGTATATAAATATCTTTTTTAAAGATCCTGCTTTTAATTCTTTTGAACTATTTTTGAAGAAAAAAGATAAAACCGTTTAGCAGTGAATTCTTGTAGGAAACAAAGGTGGAGAGGAGGCAATACTCAATTCCTAAGCTGTTTTGATCTCATATTGTCATTAGAAAAAATAATATTCCTCCTTCCCTCTTAAATGGGTGCTTAATTATAATTTATGTATTACTAATATGTTACATATATTATAAATAATCCACAATAGTAAAAACTTTAATAGGTTCAGATAAAAAAAAATAGAAGTGGAAGTGTCAATGTTTTTGTTCCATCTGCCAGTGGGATCTTAGAGACTATGTGATACAGAAATATAGAGACTATTGATATGGATGATATTCTATAGTATGTATTTTTTTTTTTTAAGATTTTACTCATTTGACAGAGGGAGTCACAGCTAGAGAGGGAACACTAGCAGGGCAAGTGAGAGAGGGAGGAGCAGGCTTCCCAACGAGCAGGGGTCCTGAAGTGGGGCTTGATCCTGGGACTCCTTGACTCCTTAACTCAGACACTTAACGACTGAGCCACCCAAGAGCTCCTATAGTCTGTATTTTTTTTTTTAAAGATTTTATTGATTTATTTGACAGAGTGGAACACAGCTAGAGAGGGAACACAAGCAGAGGGAGTGAGAGAGGGGGAAGCAGGCTTCCCGGGTAGCAGGAAGCCCGATGTGGGGCTCGATCCCGAGTCTCCAGGATCATGACCTGAGCCGAAAGCAGTCGCTCAACCAACTGAGCCACCCAGGCACCCCTATAGTCTGTATTTTTATCAGACTTGAACTTAAGTCCTGGTTTTGGCACTTAATGTATGTGGTTACTTAACCACTCTGTGCCCCAGTTATAACCTCTTGTTGTAAGGACTAAATATAATAATATATGTGAATAACTTATTATGGTGCTTGGTATGTAATAAGGGCCCAGTAAATTTTAGCTGTTATAATAATAATATAGATCATAAATTGGAGTTATATTATGGCTATGATAATCATGATGGTTTTTGGAAGATATTTTTCCCTTGGAATTTTTCATGAAGGTGCTAGTTTTTATCTGTCCGAATTCTTTTTTTTAATTCTTAAATAACGAATTCTGTTTTCTTGCTCAAATTCTAGTCCCACAGCCCCAAATGATTGCTATAATAATGAGAAGTTCTGCCTTCACTTCAAAATCTTTCCTTCACTGACTTCTTCTTACTTAGAAATGTCGTATAGCCATTGTTTTCTCTCCATTCTTTTTAGGCCAAATTAAAACATTGTGTTGGTCTGCTAATTGGCTTCCCTGATTTAGACTCTTTCTGCTCTCAACTAATCATCCATCCACTTAAACATTATATTGGAAAACATTTCTTGAACACCTGCTTTTACCAAATAATTGTTTAGGTCCCAGCAATACAGCCCTTCCCTTAAGAGTCCATATCCCTCTTAAGATGAATATTATTCAAATGTTAGCCTCATGGTCATATTTCTCAACTCCGATTGCTCACAGGCAGTGATTCACTGTTTTCATTTTGTTTTAAGAATTTTGGTTTTGGAATTTAGACATATTATTTATCAAATTTTTTGTGTCCTTTTGTGTGCTCCATCCTCCTGGGTTTCTAAGAACACTCATCCTTATTCCCAGGTCTGCATTCCTGTGGCTGCTCATGATATTTGTGTGGACTGCTCTTCAAATGCCTATAATTTTGCATCACACAGCCCCTCTCTGAGTTATTTCTTATTTTGTTTTTGCTGTAGTTTCATATGTGTTGGTCTTTGTCAGTTAGAATGATGGCAAAGCACTCGACTATCTAGATCATGATTTTGTATATGCCCTCTTCTCCTACCCGGGACCTAGGGTGGAGTTGAGGAGGGTGCTTATTCTATCCCTCTGTCCATTTAGACTTTATAGAGCCTGCTGAACATCATGCCATGTGAAAGGAACCCACACTGTCAGCCTATTTTATATGCCTTTTGATAGAAAACTCTGATGTTGAACTTTTAGGAATAATCAGACAGGAGGAGTCAGGTGTGGTGCCTGGTGTCATATATTTTTTCCCCGTTTCTTTGCCCGGGGGCGGGGGGGGCGGTGTTTGTAGGAG